>CABFOW010001500.1:100915-130784 GCA_902141385.1 Timema californicum
GACAAGACATCTTGTGAATGTGGGGAATGCCAGGCCTCCACCGTGGTTCGGATTCCACGTTAAACTGTAGGTCCTTCATTTCATCTCACAATCACCCTACCATTACACATTAGCGTAAGTGCGTACAACCCGAACGGGTAGTAAGACGCGGTGATGATAATAATAATAATAATAATAATAATAACAAACAAAAATTAGTTATAGTTGAATCTATTGTATAGAAACAGTGGAGTTTTCCCAAGTTTATTGAACTTAACAAAATTAAAAAAGAGTTGTTGAAGAGGAAATGGAAGGAAATTTACTTTTTTTTTTTCATTTTAGCTCTGTTAACTCGGATATTGATGATTCAAAGTTTCTAATAGCAAATTGCAGCCAAATATTAAGTATACAACTTTATCTTTTTATAAAAATTAATAAACAAAAATAAATTTTGTAAATAGTAAGGGGGCTGGAGCCATCCTTATGGCCCATCCTTATGGGTGCCCATGATCAATGTTGAGCTTTATAACCGAGCTTGCATTAGAACATTTTTTACTTTTTCATAAATGTATTTGCTATCTTGATCATTTTTTTTACCTCAATGTAGTGATGAATCTTGACGTTTTATGTGATCCTGAACTATAAAAAATGGGTTTTTCAATTATTTATATTTGTAACTAGAGCTACATTTTGGTATATTTCCTTCAAACTTGATATTTATAAGTCTATTCACTCCTCGATATGATATCAAATTGTGATTTTTATTATAGCTCTAAAATTAAGGATTTTTAATGAATTTTTAAAATTCATATATTTTTGGAAACTGGCCTTAACGAATTGGTTTAAAATGGTAGTGTTTTACTTTATAAATAACATTATTTGCTTGTTTTTCAAATAAATATTAATTCTAGGTTAGTAGTACTAATAACTTGATTTTGAAAATTTGAAATTTACCTATTCGATCGTAGGTACAATTTTAATACCATTTATTCGTTTTATAAATGGCTAAATAATCATTTCAATCAAATAACTAAATGGTTACACAATTTCACAACTTCTTGATGGTAATTTTGTTTGTATTAACCGGATTAAATAGAGGTATTGAAGAAAAATCTGTAAATAATTGGTTAGAGTAGTCGACTACAAATATGAGGATCCTGGTTTGATTCCTATTGTAGCTAACAAAGATATTTAGTGATTATTGTGTATGGGTTGATTACTGTATCGTGATGTGTGAGGTTTATGTGTTCTGTATTAGGTCAAGTTAGTTTTAAGTCATTTTGTTATACAATCAGCGGTTTTTGAAAGAACACTTATAATACTTTTAATAAATAATCTATATATATATATATATATATATGTATATATGTATATATATATATATATACAGTTTCGACCTCCTCTGTAATCTAGTGGTCAGAGTTCCTGGCCACAGATCAAAAGGTCCCGGGTTCGATCCCCAGCACATCCAGATTTTCTGTGAAGCAGTGATTCTGGAAAAGGGTAAAATTCAGCTTCGTGAGGACTAATGAGGAGCTACTTGAACATAAAATAAGATGCTACGGTCTAGAAAACTGAGAGTGACGGCCGGAAGGTTAATTGTGCTGACCACAGGACACCCTCTATCTGCAAATACTAGCACTATCACCATCAACAGCAATGGTGGATTTAAAAATGTTGCGCCCCTAGGCACAATTATAATGTGTCCCCCCTGCCCCTCATTTTTTTCTTTTGTTGTCAAGGGCTTTAGGAAGTTTCGGTGGAAATAGGTGTTGGGGAAGGAAGGAGGGGACAGAATTTAGTATTAAAGAAAAGATTTTATGAAAGATAATCAATCATGTACAGTACATGCCCTACAGTAGCTTAAGTTAACATTATGAAGAAGGGGAGACTGACCTCAGTTACAAAGCGATTTCAAAGTACAGTTATTTAAAAATAAATATTGTCATTCTGATCTAAACTTGAACTATTACAATAATGTTAGTCAATAATTTTTAAACACAATTATTAAAAAACAAAATATTATAACCCGCCTCGGTGGCTAACGCGCTTGTCGTGTTGAGCTGCTCGACTGCTGAGGACGGGGAGATCGAGGTTCGAATCTCGGTCGGGTGAACTGGAGGGTGGGGGGTTCCTAAATGGTTTTCCGCTCTCCCTCCACGCAAATGCGGGTTCACTTACTCTAACTCAACCTTCCCAATTCCTAATCCATTAGTGTAATTAATACTTAAAGCGTACAGCCCGAACGGGTAGTAAGAAGCGGAGCTAAATAATAATAATATAATATTATAATAAAAATAATGTTTTCCGAAATGTGCCGCCCCCTATGGCCGCCCCGCCTAGGCCTGTGCCTAGTGGGCCTATAGTGTAGTTAATGCCAGGCCTCCACCGTGGTTCGGATTCCACGTTAAACTGTAGGTCCTCCATTTCATCTCACAATCACCCTACCATTACACATTAGCGTAAGTGCGTATAACCCGAATGGGTAGTAAGACGCGGTGCTAATAATAATAATAATAATAATAATAATAATAATAATAATATAGTGTAGTTCCACTTCTGATCAACAGACGGCAGCCACTGCGTTGATATAGCTCATTTGCGGGATGATGCGATGGAGTTTATAAATAAATACTGTATACTGTATATATTATTAACACAAGGGATGTAAATGAGGTGAGAAACAATTTAGGAAAAATTACCCTCAATATCCTAAACTCTACATATTAAGTCTACCAGACTTAAGGGGGCTACCTAAGTAGACGAGATATCACCAATCATGACTGTGTTGCGCTTACATAAAACATTATGTTTTTATTTTTTGGCACCACGTCCTACTATCCGTTAGAGCTATACGATTATGTACTAATTAAACTAGTGTGTTAGGGATTAAGGCCGTATTTAAAAGAACTGTACCCACATTTGTGTGGAGGGACATTAGAAATTTTGAAGAAAAAACTCATTACACCCGATCTTATTTTGAGCCCCGATATCTTCGTCATTGGCAGTCTAGTCTACTGCTAGAGTGGTTCCTTAGACCATATGGTCACAGAAGCAGGTAACTTTCAATAGTTCACGAGCTGTATGTTCACTGGAATGAATATACAACTATTTTTTATGACCGTATACATATATAGACTAGTAAACATAATTTATAAGTTGACATTTTACACTCTTAAAAGTTCAAAAAAGTCACCTATTAGGGTTGATCATTAAGAGCTAAATGCCCGGGAAACGAAAGGTAACTGTTATAGGAGCGTAGGATGTATATTTTTGAATCGAATGATAGCATTTAACGGGGTGGTCGGTTCACAAAACCAAATGTATTGTATTTGTAATTTATTCCTCCCCTGATTGTTCTCCTACTGCTGGAAAGCCCCGCCCAGTAACGTTATTATAAGTATACTCTTGGTTTCTGTTGTTTATAAAGCTTGACTATAGGTCTACTTCTTATCTTAATGAACTCGACATCTAAACTGCGTGAGAATATTCATCTTAAAAAAATTAGAGTAAACTTATTTTAATAAAACCTTTATTTTATTATACCTAACCCGACTCAGTGGCGTAGTTGGCTAACGTGCTAGTCGTGTTGAGCTCGACTGCTGAGGACGGGGAGATCGAGGTTCGAATCTCGGTCGGGTGAACTGGGGGTGGTTTTTACTAAATGGTTTTCTACTCTCCCTCCACGCAAATGCGGGTTCACTTCCTCTAATTCAACCTTCCCAATTCATAATCCATTAGCGTAATTAGTACTTAAAGCGTATAACCCGAACGGGTAGGAAGACGCGGTTCTAAAAACAATATATATAAATATATCACATTTCATTCTGTGAGTGTGTGTGTGTGTGTTAAGGTAAATTTAAAACAGAAAACCTGAACGTGTTAAAAAAAACTAATACAAAACACACACCTCCCTAAAAAAGGTAGAGTACACATTCCCAATCCTTTCACTTGTTAACTGAAGGAGGCACTTTAAGAGTGAAGTCTTTATTTCCCTGAAGGAAGATATAGAATGGGATGGGTGGGTGTTAGGAGGCCTAGAAGGAGGACTACTTCTCACTGACGCCCACGAGAACGAAAGAAAAGAGGAGGGTGTAAAGAAAATCTTCGCGATAAGAGTGGAGTGTGTGCAAATAAAGGAGGAAGGACGGACCCTGCAGTAGCCGGTCTTGTGTGTTCAACCCCGGAGTAATGCGCTAAAGAGGGTACACACATGATGTGTCTACAACTCTCTCTCTCTCTCTTTCGTTGGCGGACAAACTGAAACTGTTTCAAGGAGCACTTGGACAAGTCGTTTGTTTCGAGATTTACACGTGATCTTTGGACTTACAAGAGTATCCTATTTAACTATACAGACACTAGCTCAGAATCAACACTCAGAATTACAATCAGGGAATGTATTACTTGGATATCAGCACACGAATATCTTATTTAACTACACAGAAATTACAAAGTGCGATTTGGACAGTTAAGATTTTATTTTTAGCATTGCTCGTTCGGTCTATATATATATATATATATATATATATATACTAATTATTATGCCATCCACTTCAGTGGACGCATGATCTAAGACACTACTCTTGCAGTTATGGTGATGATGGGGAGATCGAGGTTCGAATCTAGGTGGGGTGTACTGAGGGTGTTTTTTTCTAAAATGGTTTTCAACTTTGCCTCCACACAAATGAGGGAACACTTCTTCTAAATATAACCTTACTAATCCCTAAAATCATTAGCGTAATTAGTACATAAGCGTATAGCCCAAACGGGGTAGTAAGACACGGTGCTAAAAAAAAAAGTAATATGCTAATGTGTTAGCGATGAGAAGAAATCTCCCCTCATTTTCGTGAAGTTAGAGGGAAAAGAAATACTTTAAAAATCACCCTCAATACACCCTAACGAGATTCGAACCCTGATCTCCATATCATCGGAAGTCCAGTATAATGCGAGAGGACGCCTTAGACGAGGGGTTGATAACCTTTTATTTGATTACAGACCCCCCAATAGGTTGACCGATACGTCCCCATACACTCTTTGCCAGACTTTCGTAATTATAATAATCATCACCAGTTCGTTTAGTTGCCATTATTACTTCAAAGGATAACAATAGTTTGGTTTTACTTTGTAAATGGATAGCTAGGAAATGAACAGCCGAAACAAAGTCATGTGGATTCTATAATAGTCATTTATAGAAGAACAGTAAATCACAAATACATAAGCTAGCTACCAATAGTGAGATGTTTGCAGTCCAGAGATCTAGTCTCCTACCCCCCTACCCCCTCGACACCATTATTTGGTTCTCATATCCCTTAGATTGTGCGGCCACCGAAGTGAGTATTAAAAAAAGTTTACTTGTACGTATTTTCGCTTGAGTATGATGATTATTAATGTATTTAAAAAAATACAAATCACATTTAATGTAATATATTATTATTAGCACCGCGTCTTACTACCCATTCGGGTTATACGCACTTACGCTAATGTGTAATGGTAGGGTGATTGTGAGATAAAATGGAAGACCTACAGTTTAACGTGGGATCCGAACCACGGTGGAGGCCTGGCATTCCTCATATTCACAAGATGTCTTGTCAGAGGTGAAGGAAGGGTTTGGTAATCAGATAAATCTGTGCCGGGACCGAGGATTGAACCCCGGATCCCCAGCACAGAAGTCTGGCACCTTACCCCTAGACCGCCAGGTCACCTAATGTAATATATAGTCATATAGTCATTATATTATTTTTAGAATATATTTGTGGTATTTATATTTCAAACGATTGATTGGTTTTTGTTTTTTTCAAAGGTTTTTCAACAAATTGGCGGCTAGCTGTGACGACAAATAAAACATAACTTTATTTGACAAACAGTTTTATATATTTGATAGCAATACAACTGTACTGATGTGGGTAGAACATGTCAATTTTACAACGACCCATTAAGAGTGATTAGACCACTGCTGGGCCAATTACAGTCCATCACGTACTTCTATGTGGCCCCCAAGGCATAACTATTTATCTATCTATCTACGGAAAAAAAATCGTGCTAAAAATATCAGATTTAAAAAAAAATACTTCTTCTAAAAGTATAAACAATTTTTATTCAACACACCGATGAACATATGCAAGTATTTTCAAGAATATAAATTATTTACTTTATTTACACATATAATGTAATTTCATACATCTCGTTCAATTCAGTTTTATGTAAAAATCACCCTCTTCGATGGCCGCATGGTCTAACGTGCCATTCTGACGGTAGACTAGACGGGCAATGACGGAAAGATCGACGTTCGAACCTCAGTCAGGTGTACTGAGGGTGTTTTTTTCCTAAATGGTTTTATGTTTTTTTCCTAAATGGTTTTACACTCTCCTTCCACGCAAATGCAGGTACAATTCCTCTAAATATAATCATAAGCGCATAGCACGAGTTGGTAATAAGATTAGGTGATTGAATATTATATATATATATATATATATATATATATATTTGAAAATTCCTCGTATTTTTTATGCTGTCTTCCTTTTTAAGTCGAATCTATTTTTAAAAACTATAATAAATTGCATCTTACAAGAAATATTTGAAATTTGGTGGCTCATTCTTATAATAAATTCTCAATACGATTCTGCAGCCAAATAAAAATACTAGCACCACGTCTTACTACCCGTTCAGGTTATACGCTTTAAGTACTAATTACGCTAATGGATTAGGAATTGGTAAGGTTGAATTAGAGGAAGTGAACCCGCATTTGCGTGGAGGGAGAGTGAAAAACCATTTAGGAAAAACCACCCTCAGTTCACCCGACCAATATTCGAACCTTGATCTCCCCGTCCTCAGCAGTCGAGCTCAACACGACAAGCGCGTTAGCCAACTACGCCACCGAGGCGGGTGCACAGTCAAAGAAATTCCTTAGGTTATTAACTTCTAAAGTGGTTAAAACTATTGTTTTGGAGCTCACAATGTCTTACTGGGAAGATACTAGAATTAAATTTGATAATTTCACATACAAACAACTGAGTTAAGGGCAGTTACCCAATTAAACATTTTCCTTAATATTTAGTTAGATTAGTTAGTCGTGTTGAGCTCAACTGCCGATGACGGGGAGATCAAGGTTCAAATCTCGGTTGGGTGGACTGGAGGAGGTTTTCTTAGATGGTTTTCCATTCTTCCTCCACGCAAATGCGGGTTAACTTTCTTGAAATTCAACCTTCCCAATTTCTAATTCAATAGTGTAATTAGTACTTAAAGCGTATAACCCGAACGGGTAGTAAGAAATAATAATGCTAAATAAATAAATTCTCCGAACTTACTTAATTAAAGATAGTATTGTGATTAAATGTGGCCGAACGGTCTTAAGCGTAACTCTCGTATTAGATTGTCCTGCTGATAAAGTGAATATTGGGGTTCAAACCTCGGTTAGATCTACTGAGGGTGTTTTTTTGGTTTTTTTAAATGGTTTCCTGCTCTCCTTCCACACAAAAATGAGTAGATTACCTCTAAAATACTTCCTTTCTCATCCCTACTTCATTAGAGTAATTACTATCATATATGTGTATAACCTGAGCCAGTAGTAAGACGTGGGGATAAAAAAATAAACGTGAATTTTCCTAAATGCAAAATTATAAGCCTGCCTTACTAACTTAAAAATTAAACTAGTGTATCCCGGGAGGATGGGGTTACAATCACCAAGGAATCCCTCCTGGGAGTTTTTTTTCTACATTGAGGGATTTTCATCTTTTCATCAAGAAAATAATGACGCAATTCCTTCGTTATTAAATAAAATATGTATACCCCTTATATTAAATATATATCGATACAGAAACGGGTGTACACGTGGATTAAATGTCAAGGTCATCAAGTCTGGTTTTTCCAGTGACGAGGAGGTCATAGGTGCAAATTTCAGCCGGGTGTATTAAAGTGGTATTTCCTAAATGGTTTCCCTCGCTACCTTCACGTGAATGCGAGTACATTTCATCCAAGCGCTTCGTTAGTAATACTAATTCGATTAGTCTAATTAAATGCAAATATTCCCCTAACGGGTTCAATAGAATTTTTGTAGTAAGAAACTTTCGTATAATAACAAACATATTTTTATTTCCTGTAGACACCTCGGAAAGAGACGTATTTTGATATTAAAAAATTCGATAGTTTGACAAAATAAATATCGAGGTTTCATGACCCCCTGAAACAGAAAATGTTTTATCACTGCTTTTTGTCTGTCTTTATGTCTGTCTGTCAGTCTGTATATCGGAATAAAGGCGAAACTATTTTAGCGATTGGACTGAAACTTTGTATTTAGGGTTTTCATCAGGTTCCTCCAAGTCTTTTTTTTTTCAGGAATTTGAAATCAAACGCTAAAATTAAGTGCTGCTTACCGAAGGTAAAATGGAAGGAACATAAATTTTCTCGAAACTCGCTTTAACGATTTAAATTTAATTTAATATCTAGATACTGTTTAATTACAAACAAAATAGAAACTCTTATTTTTACCACGCTAATGAATTGATCGTACTTTATATAAGTAGAAATTTCCAATTTTGATAATATCTCAGCAACTACTTCAGATATTAATTATCTTATCTTTGTAAAGTTGTAATACTATTAAAAATAAAAAAACTTTTATTTTAAATATATTTTTATAAAACCAATAATTTATGAATTTTAAGCATATATATATATATATATTATAGGTCTTTAAGAATTAAAACCCACCTTGGTGGCGTAATTGGCTAACGCGCTTGTCGTGTTGAGCTCGACTGCTGAGGACGAGGAGATCGAGGTTCGACTCTCGGTCGGGTGAACTGGGGGTGGTTTTTCCTAGATTGTTTTCCACTTTCCCTCCACGCGAATTCGGGTTCACTTCCTCTAATTCAACCTTCCCAATTCCTAATCCATTAGAGTAATTAGTACTTAAAGCGTATAACCCGAACGGGTAGTAAGACGCGGTGCTAAATATTATTATATTATTATTTAAGAATTAAAATTGATTTATATCATTTTTAGTATAGACAGAGATGTTCCACTTTTATTAATGTCTCTGTAACAGTGTTTGTTATGTCATATATGATCTTTGATTAAGTGTTTTTGCAAACAATGTATATTATTATTTTCCCCAAATATTGCAAGTTTTTAGTAAGTTTTAAGATAAAAGAAAAATTAGTTGCTGTGTATCATACAATTTATTTTGTGGTCAACGGAATATTGTATTAGTATTATTTTATTGTATAAATTATATATATATATATATAAATTATATATATATATATAAATTATATATATATATATATATATGTGTGTGTGTGTGTGTGTGTGTGTGTGTGTGTAAAGTGACAGATTCATATCACAAGACTCGTCTTACGAATGCGTGCTAGAAGATCTAGTGTTTTTTCTAACTTAATGATAGAACCCTTCTTAAGAAAATAAAAAAAACTATGGAAGAATGGAAGTGAACCATAACTAAACACTTGGATTTATTTCCACACGGATTCCTGCACAGATGTGTCTGACCCGAGTTCGACCCCAGCCGAGTTCTTTAGATATGATTTATTTAAAAAAATCTCACTATAGGTTGATTTCTAAGACCAACCAAGCTGAGGACGGGGAGATCGAGGTTCGAATCTCGGTCGGGTGAACCGGGGGTGGTTTTTCCTAAATGGTTTTCCACTCTCCCTATCCATTAGAGTAATTAGTACTTAAAGCGTATAACCCGAACGGGTAGTAAGACGCGGTGCTAAATATTATTATATTATTATTTAAGAATTAAAATTGATTTATATCATTTTTAGTATAGACAGAGATGTTCCACTTTTATTAATGTCTCTGTAACAGTGTTTGTTATGTCATATATGATCTTTGATTAAGTGTTTTTGCAAACAATGTATATTATTATTTTCCCCAAATATTGCAAGTTTTTAGTAAGTTTTAAGATAAAAGAAAAATTAGTTGCTGTGTATCATACAATTTATTTTGTGGTCAACGGAATATTGTATTAGTATTATTTTATTGTATAAATTATATATATATATATATAAATTATATATATATATATAAATTATATATATATATATATATATGTGTGTGTGTGTGTGTGTGTGTGTGTGTGTGTAAAGTGACAGATTCATATCACAAGACTCGTCTTACGAATGCGTGCTAGAAGATCTAGTGTTTTTTCTAACTTAATGATAGAACCCTTCTTAAGAAAATAAAAAAAACTATGGAAGAATGGAAGTGAACCATAACTAAACACTTGGATTTATTTCCACACGGATTCCTGCACAGATGTGTCTGACCCGAGTTCGACCCCAGCCGAGTTCTTTAGATATGATTTATTTAAAAAAATCTCACTATAGGTTGATTTCTAAGACCAACCAAGCTGAGGACGGGGAGATCGAGGTTCGAATCTCGGTCGGGTGAACCGGGGGTGGTTTTTCCTAAATGGTTTTCCACTCTCCCTCAACGCAAATGTGGGTTCACTTCCTCTAATTCAACCCTTCCCAATTCCTAATCCATTAGAGTAATTAGTACTTAAAGTGTATAACCCGAACGGGTAGTAAGACGCGGTGCTAAATATTATTATTATTAAGATCAACCAATACAAAATATTAGATTTATAGCCAAAAAGTGTAGTAGTGTCTTTGGAAACTAGTCTGACATCTATCTAACTCGACAACCCACTTTTACATTGTATTTAATGGTTCCTAGTATATTCCTCTGCAAGGGCCAAGCATTTATAATAATTGGTTAAATTGGGGCTTCCATTTTCACAGTCATGAATTAATAAATTTGTGTACGGTGTTTATTCTAAAGCTAAGTTAGTTTAAAATCTTATCCTGATATAACCAGTTGAATCAGAAATGTAACATTAATTAATCATAAAAAAAAGGCTAGTAGTTCTGAGAAAACATTATTTTCAATACAGAACAACAAACTCATTTCCAAATTTATTTACGTAAAAAAAACACTGATGAAAATGTATCGTGAACTGTACATTTTTTACCGAAAGATAATTTGTACATATACCTACTGGTTTACTTAATGATTATTTAAGGTTTCACGCTAGAAAAAAACAACATATCAGAAACAAAATTTACAAACAGTATTCTAATTAACAACTTTGCTGGTTTCTGCATTTAGAACAATACACTGGTGTACAAAATGTTACTCTGGCAAAAAAACAAACACAAAAAACGGAACAATAGAACATATATACATAAAAGTTATCAAAAGGGAGAAAGCTACAGATTATTATATTTACCAGATATTTTAAGCTATTAACATGGTTTCAAAGGTAATTAATTACGAAACATTATTTAATTTAAAGTTATTGTTTTTACAAGGAATCTACAAAAAACAAGCATAAGGATTTTTGTAGCGTTTTGTGCCTTTTAGTATAGGGGGTACGGATTAACATAGTAAAATAATATATTAAGATGAAATTTACCTATCTCTGATTTATTTTTATTATTTAGCACCGCGTCTTACTACCCGTTCGGGTTATACGCTTTAAGTACAAATTACGCTAATGAATTAGGAATTGGGAAGGTTGAATTAGAGAAAGTGAACCCGCATTTGCGTGGAGGGAGAATGGAACACCATTTATGAAAAACCACCCCCAGTTCACCCGACCGAGATTCGAACCTCGATCTCCCCGTCCTCAGCAGTCGAGCTCAACACGACAAGCGCGTTAGCCAACTACGCCAACGAGGCGGGTAAATATCTCTGATTTAAAAAAGTTAATAGGCCTAGCTAATGGTATTTAATATAGAACCATTATAATTAACTTATTATTAGAAGTGAAATATGATTCGATTTTTAAGGTACCTGGTATTTTAATAAATTAATTTGATAATTCAATAAATATTAAGGTCTAATTGTTTTAATAAGAAATGTACTATTACTATGTATAAGTGGTTCAGCTTTTGTATATAATTATAATTAATTATTTAAGTACGTTATAGTTTTTAAACTAGTTTGTACAATTAAGACCCGCCTCGGTGGCGTAGTTGGCTAACTCGTTTGTCGTGTTGAGCTCGACTGCTGAGGACGGGGAGATCAAGGTTCGAATCTTGGTCGGGTGAACTGGGGTGTTTTTTCCTAAATGGTTTTCCACTCTCCCTCCACGCAAATGCGGGTTCACTTCATCTAATACAACCTTCCCAATTCCTAATCCATTAGAGTAATTAGTACTTAAAGCGTATAACCCGAACGGGTAGTAAGACGTGGATGCTAAATATTATTATAATTATTATACAATTAAGGATAATATAGATTATTATCTACTGATGTTTAATATTTATTAATTTAATATAAATTGTTTTTAATGTTCAATAATTTGTAAATCATTATTTAAATAGTATAACTAAAATGTATAGGGTAATTTTTTTTAAAATAATAATAATAATGGATGATAATAATGGATGTAAAGTAAAGTTGTATATTATAGGGTATCCCGGAAATCGTACAACCTCTCGCCGGCTAGTAAAATATTCATGATTTGAGTTTTTTCCCCACATTTTCATACAAAATAGTGTATAATAATGATCCGATAAGGTGAGATATGTGCAGGTAAGAACCAATGATAAGGCGGGAAGGTGTAGAACACTAGTTAAGGACAAGGTATTTGTAGTTTTTATACAAACACAATTTTTTTTTGGTAAAAATAAACCAAATATTTCTCCAGTAGAAACGTAAGTGTTTAATTTTCTTCAGATGATGATATCAACATTTTTTCGATTATCTGTCAAGGGTGGACTAGAATTTAATGACAACTTTTTCTCCTCATTTAAAAAGTTTCTCATCTAATCCTGTTATGCTCTTGACATGATATAATCGAAATAACCATTGTGAATAAAATTAACATCTATGCGACCACCGATTCGGGTGTCATGGCTCTTAATGTTCTCGATTTAAATAATGTATTCTCCTCCCCATCCCCTAAAATAGTTAATCAACGTAGGTAACCTGGTGGTCTAGGGGTAAGGTGTCGGACTTCTGTGCTGGGGTCCGGGGTTCAATCCTCGGTCCCGGCACAGA
Organism: Timema californicum; assembly: GCA_902141385.1. Classification (NCBI taxonomy): domain Eukaryota; kingdom Metazoa; phylum Arthropoda; class Insecta; order Phasmatodea; family Timematidae; genus Timema; species Timema californicum. Next base: position 113,921 of record CABFOW010001500.1, read on the forward strand.
TTTATCTGATTGCCAAACCCTTTCTTCACCTCTGACAATACGTGTATTAATCACAGCCTGTGAATGTGTGGAATGCCAGGCCTCCACCGTGGTTCGGATTCCACGTTAAACTGTAAGTCCTCCATTTCATCTCACAATCACCCTACTATTACACCTTAGCGTAAGTGCGTACAACCCGAACGGGTAGTAAGACGCGGGGCTAATAATAATAATAATAATAATAGTCAATCAACCTCACTACAGGTCAATCGTATAAAAAACACACAATTATAATACAAAACAAAACCTGTTGAGTAACTAATAATGGCGTCGCCGTGCTAAATGAATGTATAGCTTGATTTGTAGCAAGACTGGTCGGTACTAATCGTACATCCTCCTGTGGAAGCTCGTTACATGTCCCGAGGAGCGAATGATGGTAATTAATCTGACGGGGTAAAACCGATGAAGATCTCAATCTAACTTAAACCTAATTAATCAAATCCTGGTAGCTATGGTAACTATTAGACTTTCGAGAGAAAATTCCCTTGAATCAGTCGGAAATCAAACCCGGGACCTCCAGGTCATCTGTCAGTAGCTCTGAACATTATACCACGAGGTCGGTTGTCAAGGGAATGCGGATGATCTAAGTGTATAACGCGGCCCATTACGGGCGCGTTGTTCTTGCGCGGTGTGAACTTAATTTGACCTCACGGTGGGATCAATCCCCCGACAGGTCAGAATCGTGTTTACATTGTTTTACTCGTGATTTGATGTTGACAGCCATGCACCTTGTACGCTCTGGCGCCAATAATATAAGTTATAACTTATATTATTTGCATCGCGTCTTACTACAAGTTCAGGTTGTACGCATGTGAAATAATTACATTAATGTGTTATAGAGAAGAAAGAATTATTACTATTATTATTATCACCGCGTCTTACTACCCGTTTGGGTTGTACGCACTTACGCTAATGTGTAATGGTAAGGTGAATGTGAGATGAAATGAAGGACCTACAGTTTAACGTAGGATCCGAACCACGGTGGAGGCCTGGCATTCCCCACATTCACAAGATAGAAGAAAGAATTAATTTAGATGTAGTGCACCTGAATTTTCGTGGAGGGAGAGTGGAAACCCATTTAGAAAAAGCACCCTCACTACACCCGATTGATATGAAACCCCGATCTCCCCATCTTCAATGATTTATTATATTGCCATAATAGTGCCAAAGACAATGCAGCCACCGAAGCGGGTATTGGCTAACAATAAACTATCATTGACACCATAGCCACCGGTAGCTCAAAGGTAGGCTTTATGCTGCCATTTTTACAATAAAATGTGTACACTAAAGCAAATAACTTTGAAGCTATAAATTATATTTTAGTTACGGGTATTCAAATCGAGGCCGATTGTCATCTATAACCTATGGGTGTAACTTTTTTTAAAATTTTAAGAATATGATACTTGATAAGGCTACATCGATAACTGAAAGATAATTTCAATCGTCTCAGTCTCACTAGTCTTGTAAAATTAATTATTATTAGTGTACGAACGTTTGATTTTTCTGCATGTGTTAAGATACTATCATTGTTGACCGCAAAAAAAAAGTTTTTTTTTTAAATTCTTCTTACCAAAAACTCTACTTTTTTTAAAAAAGAAACCCGCCTCGGTGGCGTGGTTGGCTAACGCGCTTGTCGTGTAGAGCTCGACTGCTGAGGACGGGGAGATCGAGTTTCGAATTTCGGTCGGTTGAACTGGGGGTGGTTTTTTATAAATGGTTTACCACTCTCCCTCCACGCAAATGTGGGTTCATTTCCTCTAATTCAACCCTTCCCAATTCCTAATCCATTAGAGTAATTAGTTCTTAAAGCGTATAACCCCACGGGTAGTAAGACGCGGTGCTAAATATATATATATATATATATATTTAAAAGAAATTTTGAAATTTATTAAAGAGAGATAATATATTATTTGTGAATCAATCAGTGTATAGTGAAAAGATATTAAAAATTTAAAAAAGCACAGAGTTATATTAAACAAGTCTAGAAAATGTACATTAAACACTGTTATTTTCACATCACAAGGAATGATAGTTGAAAAATGTTAACATAAGAGCCTTTGTAAAAATAAGCAAACATATTAAAATTAAGATACATTATATTTAAGATTTTCAGGCTCATGAACAATGGTCAGAAAATGTATTATTGTAAGTAATATTTACTTTATTCACTTAATATTTAAATACTTATCAATGATGATTATGTATTTTATTTTGTATATTTAATTGAAACAGAAAGAATAAGGAATCTAAAACAATTTCCTTTATTTTTTCTGTTTCGACCTATCCTTATTTGAGCTAGTTCTATTCAGTCCTGCTCATTACACCCTAACTATATCTTTAGCTAGTTATATCCAGTCCACCTCATTACACCCTAACTATATCTTGAGCTCTTTCTATCCAGACCACCTCATTACACCCTAACTATATCTTGAGCTATTTTTATCCAGACCACCTCATTACACCCTAACTATATCTTGAGATATTTCTATTCAGTCCACCTCATTACACCCTAACTATATCTTGAGCTAGTTATATCCAGACCACCTCATTACACCCTAACTATATCTTGAGCTACTTCTATCCAGACCACCTCATAACACCCTAACTATATCTTGAGCTAGTTATATCCAGACCACCTCATTACACCCTAAATATATCTTGAGCTATTTCTATCCAGACCACCTCATTACACCCTAACCCTATCTTGAGCTAGTTCTATCCAGACAACCTCATTACACCCTAACCCTATCTTGAGCTAGTTCTATCCAGACAACCTCATTACACCCTAACCCTATCTTGAGCTATTTCTATCCAGACCACCTCATTACACCCTAACCCTATCTTGAGCTAGTTCTATCCAGACCACCTCAGTACACCCTAACCCTATCTTGAGCTAGTTCTATCCAGACAACCTCATTACACCCTAACCCTATCTTGAGCTAGTTCTATCCAGACCACCTCATTACACCCTAACTATATCTTGAGCTATTTCTATCCAGACCACCTCATTACACCCTAACTATATCTTGAGCTATTTCTATCCAGTCCACTTCATTACACCCTAACTATATCTGGAGCTATTTCTATCCAGACCACCTCATTACACCCTAACTATATCTTGAGCTATTTCTATCAAGACCACCTCATTACACCCTAACCATATCTTGAGCTATTTCTATCCAGACCACCTCATTACACCCTAACTATATCTTGAGCTATTTCTATCCAGACCACCTCATTACTCCCTAACCCTATATTGAGCTATTTCTATCCAGACCACCTCATTACACCCTAACCATATCTTGAGCTATTTCTATCCAGTCCACCTTATTACACCCTAACTATATCTTGAGCTATTTCTATCCAGACCACCTCATTACACCCTAACCCTATCTTGAGCTAGTTCTATCCAGACAACCTTATTACATCCTATCCCTATCTTGAGCTAGTTGTATCCAGCCCCCTCATTACACCCTAACCCTATCTTGAGCAAGTTCTATCCAGACCACCTTATTACATCCTATTCCTATCTTGAGCTAGTTATATCCAGCCCCCTCATTACACCCTAACCCTATCTTGAGCTAGTTCTATCCAAACCACCTTATTACACCCTAACCCTATCTTGAGCTAGTTTTATCCAGACAACCTCATTACACCCTAACCCTATCTTGAGCTAGTTCTATCCAGACCACCTCATTACACCCTAACCCTATCTTGAGCTAGTTCTATCCAGACCACCTCATTACACCCTAACCCTATCTTGAGCTATTTCTATCCAGACAACCTCATTACACCCTAACCCTATCTTGAGCCATTTCTATCCAAACCACCTCATTACACCCTTACTATATCTTGAGCTATTTCTATCCAAACCACCTCATTACACCCTAACTATATCTTGAGCTAGTTCTATCCAGACCACCCCATTACACCCTAACTATATCTTGAGCTATTTATATTCAGTCCACCTCATTACACCCTAACTATATCTTGAGCTAGTTCTATCCAGACCACCTCATTACACCTTAACTATATCTTGAGCTAGTTCTATCCAGACCACCTCATTACACCCTAACCATATCTTGAGCTATTTCTATTCAGTCCACCTCATTACACCCTATTGTTAAGAGATCACGTTCCACACCCATAGAGGTGATACATTTCTTAGGAGAGAAAATATCAATTCAACTAATTATTTATTAACCATATACAATCACAGTCACGATCCGCTTCTGCGACACATTATTCCACAGCCGGTCTAAACGTACAGGGTGAAAGCAAATCAGGACGTGACCTGACAATAATTTGTAGAGGACGGCGTCAGAGTTTCCATGTTGGTTGTTAAACTGCCAGTTCGATACACTCCCATCTTCACAGGAAGGGTCTTTTAGAGGTTACATCGGAATAATTTGTAGAGGATGGCATCAGAGTCTCCATGTTGGTTGTTAAACTGCCAGTTCGATACACTCCCATCTTCACAGGAAGGGTCTTTTAGAGGTTACATCGGAATAATTTGTAGAGGATGGCATCAGAGTCTCCATGTTGGTTGTTAAACTGCCAGGTCGATACACTACCATCTTCATAGGAAGGGCCTTTTAGAAGTTACATCGGAATAATTTGTAGAGGACAGCGTCAGAGTTTTCATGTTGGTTGTTAAACTGCCAGGTCGATACACTACCATCTTCGCAGGAAGGGCCTTTTAGTAGTTACATCGGAATAATTGAGCCAACATTGAGAATATTTTACATTTTATTATTGTTATCTTATATATAGTTTGATAAACTCATTTTTTGTTATAAAAATTACGAAGAAATGGCTTAACAGATTTTGACAAACGACCTTTCATTTTAAAGGTAGGTGTTCAGGATGTCGGGAAAGTATTAATTTCCAACTAAAATCTAGTTTTCCCAGAGAATTTTCACCTTTTCATTCTTTGTTTACATCACCACTGAAACCCTGTTTGGTACATGAGTGTATATAATATGTGTAATTCTTTGTTTTAATTAATTAATTTCCTACACTGGGGAAATATTTATCGTTGTTGGAATGTTGTTATCATCAATTTTAATTTTAATAAAAAAATATTGACTATAATTTGAACATTTGAAAGGTTAAGTAGTCAATTTGGCGAAAATATTTTCCAACATATTGTTTCGCGTATCAATTATAAATTAAAAACGACACAATTATTTTTAAATAGGTTTTGGTGTGTATTATAATTTCAAAAATTGATTACATGATCTTGAAATTTGTTTATATACATATTTTAATTGTATAAGAATGGGTTTAGGTGTTTATTTTTTCAAATATTATTTCAAGACAAATAAGTTCAATTACGTTCCCATGTTGCCACTTGATTTTGAGTGGCTATTATTTCAAAGTAATATTTTGTGACCCACTTCGCATGGTCTAAAGCGTAACTCGCAGATTCGACTGGATTGTTGCTGATAAAGAGATCGATGTTTGAATCCCGATCGGGTGTACTGAGGGTGTTTAAAAAAAATAGTAGTCCACCCTCCTTTCATGCAAATACGGCTAAACTTCCTCTAAATTCAACCTTTCTCTCCTCTACTCATTAGCGTCAATATTACGTAGCAATACGTGATACTAAAAACATCTTAGGGGCTAATTCCAATTCTACAAAAGCAATAATTAAAAAGGTGACCTGGTGGTCTAGGGGTAAGGTGTCAGATTTCTTGCTGGTGGCCGGGGTTCAATCCTCGGTCCCGGCAAAGATTTATCTGATTACCAAACCCTCCCTTCACCTCTGACAAGACATCTTGTGAATGTGAGGAATGCCAGGCCTCCACCGTGGTTCGGATCCCACGTTAAGCTGTAAGTCCTTCACTTCATCTCACAATCATCCTACCATTACACATTAGCGTAAGTGCGTATAACCCGAACGGGTAGTAAGACGCGGTGCTAATAATAATAATAATAATAATTATAATAAAAACAAATTAAAGCCGCTAAGAATGTATTTAGTTGACATTTTGGAAAGAATGGTTTCTCATCTCTGTCCTGTTGTTTTAAGAGCTCGGTAGGTCAAGGGTGAATGGAAAGTTGTGTTGAAAGCCTTAAGGGAGAGCTGTAGGGGTAAATGTACACCGAATATCGCCTCAAACGTTCCTTCTTATTGGCCAGTTACTTTTACGAGGTTTCGAAGCGGGGACTCTTATCTGCAAGTTGCGGTCCCTCTCTTCCCTTCCCCTCCACCCCCCACCGCTCCCCGCCTGTGCCAAATAGTAGGCCTGTGACCCCTATCCTCCAGTTTAGATAGGGTTCAGAGGTCAGCCTAACGGCTAGAGAAGTATTTCCGTTGTGCAATAGTGATCTCATTTAGAGGTGTTTATTTTTAGGGGCACTCTACTGTTTTTATTCAGTGGCTCAGCAGGTAGCGTGTCTGTACACTGAGTAAAAATCTCCAAGTTCGATTCCCGGCCATTGATATAATATAAAATAATTCCCTTTAGCTATTTTCGGAAATATGGCAGCTTATTTTTGTATAATTATTTGGTTTACCATGAATTATTTAACTTCCGAGAATACAAATATTTACAATATTGCAGCTAGGAGTGAGGAAGGCATAAACTATTTGAGATATACCCTAATTTGCATGGAACAAGAATAGTAAAACTATTTAGGGGAAAAACACCCTTAGTATACTCAGCTGGGAATTTAACCTCTAATTCCCCATAGCCGGCCAACTAGAGTAGTCTAGGAAGATATCTCAGTTTGCGTGCTTACCAATATGGGCTTCAACTATTTAAATAGAAAGAATGCAGTTGAGATATCTCACATTATAATGTTTCCACTTCAATTTATATTTCTCTAAATGTCGTTAAAACCACAAATATTATAAAATTACTTACAATAAATCAATGTCATCAATTACAGTACTTTTCCCATTACGCACTCACCACAATAAAGTCATATCATATATTACCATTTACTCCCCACTAGGCACGTATCGCAATAAATCAGTAATCAGCGATTACAGTACTCTTCCCACTAGGTACGTATCGCAACAAAGCAATAATCAGCGATTGCAATAGTCTTACTACTAGGTACGCATCGCAACAAAGTAATAATCAGCGATTGCAATAGTCTTCCCACTAGGTACGTATCACAACAAAGTAATAATTAGCGATTACAGTACTCTTTCCACTAGTTACAAATCACAACAAAGCAATAATCAGCGATTGCAATAGTCTTCCCACTAGGTACGTATCACAACAAAGTAATAATTAGCGATTACAGTACTCTTTCCACTAGTTACAAATCACAACAAAGCAATAATCAGCGATTGCAATAGTCTTCCCACTAGGTACGTATCACAACAAAGTAATAATTAGCGATTACAGTGCTCTTCCCACTAGGTACGTATCGCAACAAAGCAATAATCAGCGATTGCAATAGTCTTCCCACTAGGTACGTATCGCAACAAAGTAATAATCAGCGATTGCAATAGTCTTCCCACTAGGTACGTATCACAACAAAGCAATAATTAGCGATTACAGTACTCTTTCCACTAGGTACGAATCGTAACAAAGCAATAATCAGTGATTACAGTACTCTTCCCACTAGGTACGTATTGTAACAAAGTAATAATCAGCAATTATAGTTATCTCTCCACTACGCACGTACCGCAACAGAGCAATAATCAATAATTACAGTTATCTCTCCACTACGCACGTACCGCAACAGAGCAATAATCAATAATTACAGTTTTCTTTCCACTACGCACGTACCGCAACAAAGCAATAATCAGTAATTACAGTTATCTTTCCACTACGCACGTACCGCAACAAAGCAATAATCAGTAATTACAGTTTTTTTTCCACTACGCACGTACCGCAACAAAGCAATAATCAGTAATTACAGTTTTTTTTCCACTACGCACGTATCGCAACAAAGCAATAATCAGTAATTACAGTTTTTTTCCACTACGAACGTACCGCAACAAAGTAATAATCAGTAATTATAGTTTTCTTTCCACTACGCACGTACCGCAACAAAGCAATAATCAGTAATTACAGGTTTTTTTCCACTACGCATGTACCGACTACACCGCTTGTTGGATGAATATCTCACTAACATCAGGGAGCTGCTTTTGACCAGATTTGTTAATAATTCAATAGTTTAATAAAAGAATTGACGAACACATCCCCTTCCTATCGGCTCCATTTATCTGAAATTGACAGTTTTACTCCTGAAATGGTCGAAAGGTTTGCCCTGGGTGAGATTGTTAGGGCTGGTTTGGATTGAAGCGTTATTTATTAGACAGTTATAAAAGTTAATAAACCAGTGTTAATATATTCATACAAGTCATGTAATTGACAACTATCATTTTCAGTAATTATATAAATAAACAATACCTTTGATGTATTGATTGATTGAACGATTGGTGCGTCTTCAACCCAAAAATCTTGTGCTTAACGTGCTTTCAATTCTCCCAGAGCTTAGCATACACTCAGACTTTCAGCTGGTTAGTTTTGCCTGCGCCATCTGGTAGTAAGCACGTGTACTAGGGATGTTTTGAAAGTGCGGTGGTTTCCCGTTGCCTTCCGCACTGAAATTCTACTAGCGATTTCGAAAGGACCTATAATTATTATTTTCATATAATTCCCAGGGTTATTTTAAATACTACAATTGACATGGGACTGGCAGTTTTAATTCCCCTCCGAAGGAAGTTGTGCTATGGATTTTTATTGCTCAAGGAAAATCATGAACATTGAGTCCTGAGGCAAGAACTCCAATCCAAGACCACTGAGGTCAACATATCAATTCCTATAAGATAATAAAATCTCCATGGCATCAGCCCTGAGTCGTGATAAACCTACTAAGTGTCCGCCATTTGTTGGCGATGATAATGCTAAATTCTATCAATAGAAGGTGTCTTGTGGAAGCAAAACGAATCCTTCAGCCATTAATCTCAGTTTTCTAAGCCAAAGCCGCTAATTTTTCATTCAAATAGCTCCTCATTTTGTCCTCACAAGGCTGAGTTGACCCCGTTCCAAAGTCACTGCTCAACTAAAAAGTCTGGAAGCAGCAGGGATCGATCCTGGGACCTCTGTATCTTGAGTCAGAAACACTGACAACTATACCACAGAGGTGGTCGCCCATAACATAATACTAACATCCGGGATGCTGGGTGCTGTACCAGTTCTGTTAAGACCTGCTTCGGTGGCCGCGTGGTCTAAGGTGTAACTCTGGAAAAAAATGTATGGTCATATCGGGGCTCTAATTACGTTCGGCTATACTGAAGGTGGCTCTTCCTCAATTGTTTTCCACTCTACCTCCGAGCAAATTCGAGTACATTTTCTCTAAATTTACCTTCCTCATCCCCTAACACACTAGCGTAGTTAGTAAATATGTGTGTAAATCAAACATATAATAAGACGCGGTATTTAGAAATAAATATGTTAAGATAATTTTTAAATCTTGTGCTGATATAAGTGGGAGTAAAGGGAACACGGAAAAAGTTAAGTGTTTTTTTATATATAAAAAATATTTATTAAATAAATAAAATATTTCTCCAATAGAAACATAGCGTTTAATTTTCTTCACACGGTGATATCATCGTTGAATATCTGTCATGAGCATAGCAGCATTAGATAAGAAACTCGTTAAATTAAGAGAAAAAGTTGTCATTAAATTCCAGGACACACTTGACAGATATTCAACAACTGTTGATATCACCATGCGGAGAAAATTAAACTCTTATGTTTCTACTGGAGAAATGTTTGATTGCTTTCGACCAAAAAAATATTTACTTCATTTTATATCGAAATTTTCTTCTTCCTTCTAAATATTTCGAAGATACGAAGGTTATTATGGGTGTCTATATCGAAACGAAGTAAATTTGGGTTTACGAGCTTTAAGACATTTCTAAGCTTTACACACCTTTAGCATTCATACGTCAAGTTATGTAATACTCAACAAATTATTTTTCATTAATATTTTTAATACTTATAATATTAATACTATAATAAAATGTTGTCAATGTTGACCATAAAAAAATATGTATCTAATCTCCTTATATTACGCTAGTGTTTTAGGGGGAGAGTGTGGGGGGGGGGGATCAGTATTTTCTAAGGTTTCTTTAGGGCGAAGGGGTTGGCAGAATCCATATTAATTAAGGTTTCTTATCAATTTTTATGGCAAAACAGAATAAAAAATATATAAAAAATGCAAAACATTCTAAAAAAAATCGTTTTCATTCTTAGACTAGCCCCGCTCAAATCATTAATTTTCACTGTTTTATAGAAATAATTGTAGACTTCGAATTCGCAAATGTAGACTTCATATCTTACACAAATATAGTTAATTACAATAAACACGACAAATCACTTCGTTTTAATAATAATACAAATAATTAAACGATTTAAATTATCGAATTTACCAAATCGTAAGAAAATACGTAAGATAAGGATGAAAGGATAGAGGTAAATCCTACTATCTCTCACGGGGTATCAAAAGGGATTTAAAAAAAACCTTATGTAATTTAAGGACGCCCCATAGTTAGAACTATCACTAATAAAAGATATAAACAGAGAATATTTTTCAAATAAAGATAAAGATGACCACATCCTCGAAACAACGACCCACCATCACCACCACCCCTCCTCCCAAACACCATACGTGCACACGTGTGGGAACGTATGGTGACGTCCCCCCTTTGCGAGGAAGTGTTGTGGTTACCGATAAGAGAGAGAGAGAGAGAGAGAGAGATTCGCGGTTAGCAAATAAAATTTGATGAGAGCGTCATCTTCGCCTTTACGGCGTTGGTCGACACATAAAATGTAAAGGACCCGTAAACTTTTCTTCTGTGTATTGTAACGTTTGGTCCCAACTGTGCGGGTTTAACGTCTCGTGCGTAGCCTCACGGATTGGACGTATGAAGAGTTGGGTGAAATACTTTCGATTGTAAACAAATATAGCGTACTTTGAATTTATAGTCACAACATGGACATTGAATGTAAAAGAGGGCAGGAAAGTGGAGGCCACGGGACTGAGGTTTGTGAGGAGCGTGTCAGCTGTCACGAGGAGAAACAAGATTAGGAATAAAGTTATTAGTAGGAGGAAGCAAGACTAAGATGGTATGGGCATGTAATGACGATAGAGAAGAAGAGAATGTCCAAAGAAAATTATGAAAATAAAGTCTGTAAGACCACAAGGGAGGCCAAGAAAGAGATGGGAGTAGCAGGTACCAGAAGGTGTGCAAGTGAGAGAGGAAGAATAGAAGCAATTAAGGGAGGAAAATATATTGGAAAGATAGAGGAAGAGGTGATCTGGCGGTCTAGAGGTAAGGTGTCAAACTCCTGTGCTGGTGGTCCGGGGTTCAATCCTCGGTCCCGGCACAGATTTATCTGATTGACCAACCCTTCACCTCTGACAAGACGTGTATTAATAACAACTTGTGAATGTGGGGAATGCCAGGCCTCCACCATGGTTCGGATTCCACGTTAAACTGTAGGTCCTCCATTTCATCTCACAATCACCCTACCATTACACATTAGCGTAAGTGCGTATAACCCGAACGGGTAGTAAGACGTGGTGATAATAATAAAATTAATAATAATAATAATAAAGATAGAGGAAAATGGAGGAATTCTATCAAACTGACCTGATTGCAGGCTGGGAACAGTTGATGATGCTGATGATGATATAAGCTAAGAACCAATCACAAGGTTTCAAGTTGGGGTACTAAACAAAACACGGCGTTAGGGATGATGCTATCAGGGGTGGGGTGGGGCGGGGTGAGTTGTCAAGGAAAACAAAGATTGGCTTAAACTGTACAATACGTTTACTTTGAAGGGTAGCAAGTAAGCTTACCTTGATTGATTCAACTTTTGTGTATTTTATATTTAATTTAGAGGTATTTAAAACCTACTTCAGTGGTAGAATGGTCTAAGACATCATTCTTGTGTTAGACTGGCCTGCTGTAGACGAGTAGATCGGGGTTTGAGTGCCGGTTGGGACTACTATAGGTGTTTTTTCCCCCTCAAATGTTTCCCACTCACTCTGCATGCAAATGTGGGTAGAAAACCTATAAAATGCTCTACTCCTCATTCCTGTCTCATTAGAGTAATTATAATGTATCCGTATAAACTGATCAGGTAGGTAAATACGTGATGAGAAAAATAAAGTATTCAAAGTCCACTTTCTGAAATAATTGATTATATCTGCACACAACCTATAAACTAACTTAAATCTAGAACAGACACAACATCCAGCCCCTGACCGTTAGTTGTTATTATTATTATTATTAGCACAGCGTCTTACTACCCGTTCGGGGACCGTTAATTCATCACTGGGAAAGGGGAAACCCACATTTAACCAATGATACACTTTTCATCCACACTGGATATCGAACCCAGGACCCTTAGCACTGCAGGCAGACACAGACTGAGATAAGGTGCTGGATCACTATGGTGCAGCTTAAAAGTATATGCCGGATTTTTATTTAGTATTTTTATTAATCTATTAATAATTATGTACATAAATATGTAGCAAAATCAGTTAAAATGTATAGTCAAATAATAGGTAGCATTGAAAAACCTTCTTTCCGACATTATTAATACCTACATAATTATTGAAACTAAATGTAATTTTATGACTTTAAGTTTCTGAAAGAAGTAATCAAAAATACCGCTTCAATGGCCGCGGGGTCTGACGCGCTACTCTCGCAGTAGAACAGACTGCCGATGACGATGATGATGAGATTGAGGTTCGAATCTCAGTTGGGTGTACTGAGGGTGGTTTGTGAAAACTGTTTTCCACTTTACTTCCACGCAAACACGGGTACACTTCTTCTAAATATAATCTTACTAATCCCTAAAATTATTAGCGTAGCTAGTACATAATCGTACAGCCCGAACAAGTAGTAAGACACTAAGCTAAAAAAAACCTTTTTCAAATATCGTTTACACACGTACAATTACTTTTTTAACGAGTTGTATTATATTATTAGTTTGTTTCACACCACATAAACTTCTTATTAATTAATTTTTGAAATCATATAAACACTACCAACTTTCAATAAAACTTACATTGTTGTCTGGCTCTTTGAAAACAAGTGAATTTTAGACCCGTACAAATTTATTAACGTCAGTTTCCTAGTACTATTTTTTTCAGCCCGAGGTTAAATGCTTGATCTCGACAAGATATATGGTATTAATATTACACTTAAACGTATAAACATGGTTGGTATTGTTTGGTTTTCAAAATACGATACTACCACCGTATTATTATGACATACATCAAATTATATATCCTTGATTGATTTTAGTTTCTGTTTTCCTCATTTGTGCCTTACCTTGGCGCTTAATATTAGTTTCACCTCCCGACCAAAAAAACCCCCTGAAAAATGAGCTAAACAGATCCAAGAATTATTGTTTTTTAAAACTCGTCGACTTGTGTTTACAAACAGACACGCCGTGTGAGAGAAGTGCTGCTAAGGCCACTCACTATCTGGCAACGCAGCACGAGAAACGTCATAGACAAAGCTACGTACGGCAGCTTTGATCCTCTTTTACGAGCCAGAATACCCCGACTTGGACTTTGCTCCCTGCCATACCTTAAATGGATACATTACTTTGTGAAAGTACATGTTAAGTGACATAATTTAAAGGTATGTTTCACAATAAGTACAATAAAATTATATCACGATTAAAAACACATAAAATATGTAATTTTATATAATACATATTCGAAAATATGTAAAAAAATATGTCGAATTAAAACTGTAAATACAGTCCCAGAAAATCTAATTCACCAACATTTTACTTTTCACATTTTTAACTGTCAGGATTAAAATATGTAGGCCTAATTACATAAAAAAATCCGGGCTATCTATATAAGAAAGGGCCATACTTTTATATTTCAAGGTAATACATCAACCTTTCAGTGTAAGCAGAGTGTACTTGTATATTTCTCATCCCTCGGTAGAACACTCATTGGCCGGGTGACCGCGAAAATGCAATCCCATGTGAGGTTTGTAGAGCATAACATATTTGTAATCGGTCAAATAGAGATATCTAGTGGAGTATAACATATCACACAAGTACAGTTTTAACAAGTTCTGCTTCACTCTGATGACACTCCACTACACGTCGCTGGAAGTCACTTTAACCTGAAAGTGAAATATGAAAGTGAATAGAGAGTTGAACAAAAATATATTCCGGTCCAAGGCTCACCGAATTCTGTGCTGTGCATCTTACCATTGGTTCGAACAAGTTTCATTTTGTTTTTAAATCGTCGCGTCTTACTAGCTATTTGGATTATATGCGTATATGACAATTACTCTAATGCAGGGATTCCCAAACTGTGCGTCGCAACGCCCTGAGGCGTCACCGGTCTTGTTCTGGGTCGTTGCGGCTATAGGGAAAAACCAGAACTTATAATGTACTGGATAGTGAACTGCAACATGGAAATTTTCAATACATGTACTCGTATGTATTTAAAAGAATTGAATAAATAATACAAGAAAATACATAATTTTTTCTTGTGGAAGCGCTTTCTTCATATTAGTTCAGGATTCTAATGCTCCTTGAAAATATTGGATACAGGGGCGTCGCACGGAAAATCAGATATGTGAATAGCAGCACGCTCAAAAAAAGTTTGGGAACCCCTGTTCTAACGGGATAGAGAAGAGGTAGTAAACATTTTGGAGGTAATTTACTCGTAATTACATGGAAGGAGAGTGGTAAATCATTTAGGAAAAACCACCCTCAGTAGACCCAACCGGAATTCTTACCCCAATCTTACCGTCATAAGCTGGCCAGTCTAGCACGAGAATCACGCCTCAGACCATTCGGTCACTGAAGCGGGTAGTGACATCAAATAACCGGCAATTTCAAAACAATCGATCTGCTTACCTTGGTAACAATCCAAGAGACGTGATCCTGTTTTAACATAAGCATTTTTTTTTTAATGTTAGAGCCTTGTGGTCTCAATTCAAGACCTTTGTGACTGCGCTGCTTTTGGAAAATGGGTATGGGGGTGAAGGGGGTGATAGTACCACAGTCCACAGCAGATGTGGTGCACAATTTGACCGCCTATGATGGATGAGGTGACGAGCGCTGGTGGTCTTGTCACGGGCTGATCGACCGATTGACTGACTGACACTTGATTGATCGACGGTGAGGTAGTTAGGTTCCAGGTTTCCTCAAGAACGCAGAGAGCTAGTAACAGCGGATGTTGAGCCTCACGCACATGTTAGTTATTAGGACAAAAAGATCAGTCTCGTATTGTCTGGGTTGTTGATGATGAAGAGACTGAGGCTCGAATCTCGGCTGGGATTACGTTTTTCTCTAAATTAATACAAACACATTGTTCCCCACTGTTCCTCAACGCAGATGGATGCATTTATCAAATATAACTTTCCTCATTCACTTTATTTTAGCACCACGTCACTACCAGTTCGGTTTATACGCATATGTACTAATTACGCTAATGTATTAGGGATTATTCAGGTTGACTTTAGAAGAAACATACACGCATTTGAGTTGATAGAGAGAAAGTGGAACACCATTTAGTAAAAACCACCCTCAGTATAGTTCATCCAACTAGCCCCAATCTCCTCGTCTTCGGTAGACAAATATATGTCGAGAGCGATGCGTTAGACCATCCGGTCGCCGAAGCGGGTGGTAGCCTTGTTAAGCGACAAGGAAGTAACCGAAAGTATTCTGATGAAAGTAAGCTACACCTCAATTTTCCTATGAATGAACACATTTGACTCGGGTGACCTAGGTGGTCTAGAGGTAAGGTGTCGGACTTCTGTGCTGGTGGTCCGGGGTTCAATCCTCGGTCCCGGCACAGATTTATCTGATTACCAAACCCTTCCTTCACCTCTGACAAGACGTGTATTAATCACAACTTGGGAATGTGGGGAATACCAGGCCTCCACCGTGGTTCGGATCCCACGTTAAACTGTAGGTCCTCCATTTAATCTCACAATAACCCTACCATTACTCATTAGCGTAAGTGCGTACAACCCGAACGGGTAGTAAGAAGCGGTGCTAATAACACATTTGACCGCTAGAAAAAGTTACGAGATCTACTCTCACGTATTTATACTTCAAGCCATGTGATATCCACTCAGCACTTTTGATAATTAATTTTTGTAAAATAATCAATGTTGACCGCAAAAACCATATTTTTTAAAAAAGGTGCTTCAAATGTCCATTACTAAGAAGATCAAGTTAAAAGCGGGGTCCCATTTGACTTTATTTCCGAGCTGTAGTAGTCGTGAATGTACTTCAGTAATGTGGAACTGTTTAACATTATAGGAAGTGTTTAAAATGGCTGTATTCAATCTGAATGCAAGCTTGTAGTCATCTTTAAAAAATACTAGTTTTTTTTAAATAACCAGAAATAACCCAGATAACATACTTAGTCAACAGGCCGAGAGGTATCAATTATGGTATACAAACAAATTAGTGCAATTACTTGCCTGTAACTCGGAAACAAGGTCAAATGGGGCACGTGTTTTATACACTATTATCATTGTGTTTGTGTCTCCTATCCACCATTGAAGTGGGTCACACATGTTAAGGTACACCATATATATAACAAATATAAACCATTAAATTGTCCTACTGAACTATACGAATGATTATTAAAATTGGGTACGTGTAAACATTCCAGACGACGTTTATTTCTGCAATACACTAAAACAAATATATAATAAAAGATTGTAGCTTATTATAATTTCAATAGTTCCTTAATAAATATATAATTTACTCTCATTTATGAAGGTTTCCTGTGACCCCATTAATCTTTATTTTGTTGCACTCATGTAGTGATGGGGGGGGGGAAG
>CABFOW010001500.1:130850-144562 GCA_902141385.1 Timema californicum
AAAAAAAAAGAATTGGCAACTTCTGATTCAAACACTTAAAATGATCTTGTCATGATTTATTAAAAAAGAAAGTTTATGAAAAAAAAACGCGATCGTGAAATGTTCCACGCGGCGGACGTGAGACGTCACTGTTGGCCTGATTGAAACCTTTGGACCAGCCAGTGTCTCTAACGAGCCCTGGCCGCCTTCCAGAGACCAATCTCGGGCGTCTTCAATGCGATCCCGTCCAGCCTTTCTCCTAGGCTGCAGACGACAGGTCTCCCCAACGTCCTCCTGGATTTATCACCCGCTAGACACCCCGCTCACAAAGGAGGGGCATCTGGAGGGAGCGGAGGGGGTGTAGGCATTTAGTCATGACGCTTAATTACTTCTGATACCAATTTATATGACAGAAAACATTTAAGGCGCTATAATAACTGAGCAGGAATTCATAAACGCCTGAAATCAAGGGAGTTTATAAATTGTTTAGAACAACCAGGGGCGGAGGAAAATAAAAATTATAACATTATTTTATGACATTCTTATTTAAATTACATCATTTGTTTTTTAGAATATCCATTTCACCTTTCGTTTTCAGGGCATTTATAGTAGGGTTTTTTTAAGCAGCACGCCTTAAAAACCTTTCGGGCTATACGCTTATGAAGCCAACTAATTACGCTAATGGTTTTAGGGACTAACAAGGCTATATTTAAATGAAATGTACCCACATTTGCGTGAGTCCCGTCATCGGTAGTCTAGTCTACTGGGGCAGTAACGCATTAGACCACGTGGTCACCGAAGTGGGTCATTTATAGATCTTAATGAGCAACCAGAATAATGTGTAGATTTTTGTACTTTTCAAATTGGGAAATGTCAACTTTTAAACTATGTTTACAGATATATATATGTGTGTGTGTATAGACTTATATATAATAGTTTTGTGTTCATTCCAGTGACCACCAAACTCGTGTAATGTTAAAGGTTTGTTCAATATTTATCCTAAGTGCAGTACCTGATTGGTAAGATCTCAGCTAGAGGACTGCCTGAATAGCTGAGATATTGCCAAACAAATATTTACAATTTGGATAGGTATTGAACAAACCTTTAACAGTACACAAGCTTAGTGTTTGCTGGAATGAGCACAAAACTATTTTCTGGAACTCCACACATAGAGAAACTTTAAATATAGTTTAAATTTGACATTTTACACCTTCAAGATACCAATAAAACACATATTTTGGTTGATTATTAGGGCCTAAATACCCCGAAAATGAATGTAGCGTGGAATGCCTCTTTTTGACTCGAATGAAAAAGGGGGTGGCAATATAAATTGTATTGACATTTGTATTTTTCTTCACCCTTGTTTGTTCTCCTACTGAAGGACAGCTCCACCTAGTATCGTTACAAACCCTTAATGAATTTCTGCTCGACTATTCTAGTGTCTTAAGGACCTCAGACTTTGACTCGTATTGGTGGTCATATGGTCTCAGTCGTCCCTCTCACAATAGACTGGACTGCTGGATCGTTTTCTCTAGAGGGTTTCCAACTGTACCTCCACTCCAATGGGAATGTATTACCCCTCAAATTTAACAGGAAGGTTTAATTTAGAGGAAGTATATCCACATTTGCGTGAAATGAGAGTGAGAAACCTTTCAGTACACCTAACTGGGATTAGAACCCCGATATCCCCGCTATCGGCGATCCGGTCTAAAGTCTAACACGAGAGTGACGCCTTAGACCAGGCGTGTGTTAAACTCGCTGGATATTAAGGACCACATTAAATATATACGATATTGTCACCTTCTAATTAAAAATAACACCAAGTTAGTCCTAGTTTTTAATAAATGGAAAATGAATATATTTAATAAAAAAGACTCGCCTTCTATTATTTTTTTTAGGAATTTTTTTCAGTGTCGATCAATAATTCTTTAGAAATTTTGACCATCTATGAAAGTTTTGATTTAATTAAAAATTACAAGGTATGAAATTCCCAAATGGTGTATTTATAAAAGTTTAGTTGCTTATGTGCAGTGTAGTCACCAGAGTTCCTGGTTTCAGATCCATAAGTCCAGGGTTTGATCCCCGGTGCTTACGAAATTTGTATGTGAAGCAGTGGGTCTGGTTATGGGGTTGAAATCAGCCACATGATAATAAATGAGGAACTATTTGAATAAATAAGTAGCGGCTCCAGTTTAGAAAACTGAGATTAACGTATGGAAGGCTTGTTGTGCTGAGCACATGACACCCTCTATCCGCAAATGTTGGCATTAGCATCGCTAACGGCGGCAGCCGCTCGGCCGGTATAGCTCGTTTATGGTTCACATCATACAGCTGTGTTTTTTGTTTGTTTTTTTAAGTTGAATGTAATGGGGCTACGTTGTATGTTCGTTGATCATAAGGTTCACAGGACAGAAGTTGGACATGCCCAACTTAGACTATTCCACATTCTGAGCATGTCAAAGATTATTATTATTATTATTATTATTACCACCGCGTCTTACTACCCATTTGGGTTATACGCACTTACGCTAATGTGTAATGGTAGGGTGATTGTGAGATGAAATGGAGGAACACGGTGGAGGCCTGGCATTCCCCACATTCACAAGATGTCTTGTCAGAGGTGAAGGAAGGGTTTGGTAATCAGATAAATCAGCAAGTCAAAGATTTAGTTAGTTTGTTAGTCGTATGTTGATATATAATAACGCTTTTAGAGAGTGCACACGTTCTCTGACTATGTGTGAAATATTAGGAGAGTGATTCCGCACACGCCGAGAAGAGTGGCTGTGTAAATAACGCTGATTACAATTGAAGGCGCTGCCGCGTTTAATTCCCGCCTACCCCTCCCGTACTCTCTCCACCCCCCACCCATCACTAGCAGGTAGAGCAGGGGAAGTATGTCAAGTGGATCATGTGGGGGGGGGGGCGGGGGCGGGGGTGAGGCTGGGCTGGTAACCACTTAAAAGAATATATTTAGATTTATTCCAGAATATCAGAGCTATAAAAAAACAGTTGGGTTCTGGTAGGAAGAAATTCAATAAAATAACAAACATATTTATTTGAGTCTCAAATTATTATTATTATTATTATTAGCACCGCGTCTTACTACCCGTTCGGGTTATACGCACTTACGCTAATGTGTAATGGTAGGGTGATTGTGAGATGAAATGAAGGACCTACAGTTTAACGTGGAATCCGAACCACGGTGGAGACCTGGCATTCCTCACATTCACAAGAGGTCTTGTCAGAGGTGAAGGAAGGGTTTGGTAAGAGTCTCAAATTGATTACGTTTCACTATATTGAGGTATATTTTTATTTAGCACCGCGTCTTACTACCCTTTCGGGTTATACTCTTTAAGTACTAATTACACTAATGGTAAAGGAATTGGGAAGGTTGAATTAGAGGAAGTGAACCCGCATTTGCGTGGAGGGAGAGGGGAAAACCATTTAGGAAAAACCACCCTCAGTTCACCCGACCGAGATTCGAACCTTGATATCCCCGTCCTCAGCTGTCTAGCTTAACACGACAAGCGCGTTAGCCAACTACGCCACCGAGGCGGTTTTGAGGTATACTTTGTTTAGGTACTTATTTGTTTTAACGCCACGTCTTAATACCCGTAAGGGTTATACGCATTCATACTACTATATAGGTTAATGTGTTGGTGATGAGTAAGGTTTAATTTAGAGGAAAAATGGCAACATGTGCATGTAGGACGGTTGAAAAACTATTTAGGAGAATCCATCTTATAAAAAGTGATAGTTTCAGACTAAGTGACTTAACGTATTAGCTTTATAATGGTCAAAGAGTTCACCCGTTCCGATGGCCGCATAGTCTAATGCACTACTCTCGCAGTAGACTAGACCATCAGTGAGGGGAGATAGAGGTTCAAATCTACGTCAGGTGTACTAAGTTTTTTTCAAATCGGTTTCCCACTCGCCCTACACACAAATTCGGGTACACTTCCTCTAATTATGACCTTTCTTACCCCCAAAACCAGGAGCGTAATTAGTGAGCTTACATAACTATATAACCCGAGTGGGTAGTAAGACGAAATAAATAAAATCTTGCTATTGAAATATTTCCTGTACATTTTACCGATTTAGTAATTTATGGGATTCCTTATATAATAATTACCATTAATTTATGGGAACCTGATATTATTAACTCCCTTGTCTTGCCACATATTTACACTAATATGGGTAGATGATGAGGGTATAATTTAGAACACGTGTACATGCATTTAAATAAAGGAAGAATGTTAAGTCATTTAGGAACAAAAAAATCTCAGTACACTCTACTGGTAATCGAACCCCAACTTTCCCATCACTGGTGAACAAGATTATAACAAGACGTGTATTAATCACAGCTTGTGAGTGTGTGGAATGCCAGGCCTCCACCGTGGTTCGGATCCCACGTTAAGCTGTAGGTCTTCCATTTCATCTCACAATCACCCTACCATTACACATTATCGTAAGTGAGTATAACCCGAACGGGTAGTAAGACGTGGTGCTAATAATAATAAAAATAATATTAATAACAAGATAATATGAAACTAACGCCTTGGTTTATGTCTTCATTAATCCGGGTATTTTAATTTTATTAACTAATTAAAAATATGTATAAAGATTTATAAAAGAAAACGAATTAAAACTATATTCATGGTGCCTGTAAATTTACAAATTATCATAGAAATGGTATGGTTTTTCGGTGATTGGAGGGTTGAGACTAGAAACCCACTTTCCCTCCACGCAAACGCGGCTACAATGTTTATAATTTCTATCATCCTAATATGTACCTTAATATATATGTGGATGGCTCCTGGCAAGTAGTAAGACGTGGGGCACACACAAAAAAAGTAAATAAAATACAATTTTATACGTCGAAGGCAAAAGGAAAAAAAAGAAAACTTGTGCAGTGAACCAAGGTAAGTGAAAATGTATTACATTTTAAATGTCTCTGAGGGAAAACTTATATATAATTTCGTTCTTTTAAAATAACTACAGAGGAGTGAAATAATCACGTAGTTGATAAATAAATGTGTAGATGATGACAGTTATATAATAAAGTGGCTGTCAAAAGGGCGTTGTGCGGTTTCCAAGTAGGTGTGTTTTGCTCAGTGGCGTAAATTGGAAACCTACAAAATGGCCATATTATTTAACAAAAATAAATAAATACAACGTCAATGACTTCTATTTTTCTGAGAAAATAAGTGTGGTAAAAACTGCCTTGTCTACAATAAACCAATGCAATGATAAGAAATTAATGCATTAATGATTTCCTTAAAACAGTGGTATGAAAACATTTTTCGACTTTTAAACATATCGAATGTTACTTGATCACCAATCGTTTCTCCATTATACTTCTGATTATTTTTGTCTGTACATTTTATATTTATTCCTTAAATTTAAATTTCCTTCAAAATAATGTATTCCCCACCCTTATAGGAAAATATATATATAATTACTATATTTTGTATATTTTCAATTTTGGTCACACTCAAATATTATTTGAAAGTTCTTGATATATTTGCAAATTTAAAAGATTCAAAGTTCGACTTTTAATGAAGATTCAGTTCTCTTACACAATCGACTGAAAATTGTTGTAAGATCGACTATTTGCCAACACCTGGTTCGAAGTATAATAATTAACGTAATCATTTTTATATTACTAACCACAAAGTTTAACTTTTTTTTTCTATAATCAGATAGCACATACTAAGATTAAGAAAGTTTTGTTTTGATTTTAAAGAGATGAATACATTTAAATTAGGACTTTCATTGATGGAATATAAAGTGTTATTTTATGGAATATACGATAACTTAAGATGGGAGTGCAGAGAATGCGAGCCAAGGGCAGCATTTTTTTTTTTTTTATCAAAAGCAATAAAATAATTCTCCAGCAGAATGAATTCAATTTTCTTCGCATGATGATAACAACAGTTGTTGAATATCTGTTAAAAGGTGTCCTGGAATTTAATGAGAACTTTTTCTCTTCATTTAAAAGGTTTCTCATCGAATGAAGCTATACCCATGACACTTTTTTTAACTATTGATATCACCGTGTGAAGAGAATTAAACTATGTTTATACTGGAGCAATTATTTGATTTATTTTACCCAAAAAAATCTTTTTTGCTATGTAAACTGAAAAAATACTATCTTTAGCTTGCGTTTCCTACACCCACACCGTAATACCTTTATTTAGAGACTCAATAACTTTTACTTAAACAATTTTAATATGATCTGACAATAGATGAATACTTATAAAATGGTACAAATAAAATATAATAATATCAATGTTGACTGCAACAAAGTATAATTTGTATTTACTAAAAGGTTATTACTTTGAGAAACCTCCTGTAGGTTCACCCTGATATTCAATTAGTACATTAGAGCTGGGTGTCGAGTATTAGGCGTACTCTTTAAAGTCCAGTCACGACTGGAGTGATGGTAGCTGACAGAAGATGTAAAAAAAAATGTTTTAAAGAAAAACATAATTAAAAACAAATTGTTTGTTGTGAAAGTTTTGACTCCCAAAATTGAGGGCTCAACATTAGTCTTCCAAATCGTATGGTTTGGCGAATAAATACATGAGAGTAGATCTGGTAGCTTTTAAGTTAATTAGGTTAAGTAAGGTTGTAATTCGTGTGCTGGTATAATAAGTGTGTTTAGAAAGTGTACGTTTAAGTATTTTGATAAAAACTTTTAACACTCAGCTAAATGAACTCAATTCTGCAGGACTTGGTAAAATGTATATTGATTCCGTAGCTGTAGTGTAAAATTTAAGTACTACTGTTTGTTTTTGGTTGTGTGTTTTTTTAACAACAAGCGGAAGACAAAGAACCTCTTGAGAGTGAAAGGATGCTACTACACTGACCACGGTTCGAAACTACTTTCCTGACAAGAGTCAGCGAGCCGTGGAAGGCACTCGGTGCAAAATCGGCTCAACTCTCGCCGACTCGTCGCGGTAGATATGCCGCTCTTGCACGGATATGTAGTGACACGTTCAACACGCTGTGTGACGTCATGGCGGTGCGCCTCCAGAAAGAACGATGGGGATAAAAAGTAAAGTACAATCTAGACGCTACTCGGGCACAGTTTGTTGGTGTGTTTTATAGGAGACGACTTAGACCAATGGAGGGGACCGCTAACAGAACATTGCGAAATAAATAATGTACCTAAAACTAGAAACTAAAATCTTCTTTCGTGAAAATGATAGGAATACATTCCAAGAACAAAGTGTATTATATTTTAATTTTGTTTATTTACACTCAATAAGAACACTGATTATATTAGTGCACGACTTACTAACTAGCTTACCATAGAAAGGTATGCCTACACTCAACGCCAGGCCCTCTCATCAAGATATTTACTAATTGGATAGTAATACAAACCCGCATTTCTCTTGTTTTTCTTCCCGCCACGTCTTTCAACCGGTTTCGACTACACACATATATATTAATTACGTAAATGTGTTAGAAATTAGTAAAGTAAGAGGAAATGTACCTACATTTTCATGGTGGGAGAGTGGTAAACAATTTAGGTAAAAACCTAGTTCACCCAGTCGGAATTTGATCCCCTAATATTTTAAAGGAAAGTGCCAGATGCAGATAAAATGACTTGGCGTATGAATATGTGAAAGTACATATAGTAACTTTTTAGCTGTAATATAATATGTCAATTCTTAAGAAAATTAGAATATGAAATTAAGTCCCTTAAGTCCCATTTTCTGAGAGATATAAAAGCTATAAAATCTGCTTTCACTTATTCATTCAAGTCATGTTATCTGCAACTGTATTTTTTGTAGATATCATAAATATCTAGAACATAACACTAATAAAAATAGTTCAATCTTATCAACGTTGACTACAAAAAATATATTTATATTTTAAAAAAGTATTTTCCTATTAAAATTTGACTATTACTAGTTTGCCTTATTTTATTATGAATATCAAATTTTCTCGATATAATATATTGATTTTTTAGCACCGCTTTTTATAACCCGTTCAGGCTGTACGCTATAAAACGTTATTTGGTAGGAATAACGATATCTGGTAATTACTAAAGTTTCTAAAACAATTTTAATGTATTAATACATCAAGTCATGTTTTCTGTATCGTTCACTTTTGATAGATATTATTGACACCACAATATAACTTTGATATTTTCTAAATAAAAAATGGGTTAAAACAAAGAGATGCACATTCTCCATTACTTTTTTATTTATTTATTTTTTATTATTATTTAGTACCGCGTCTTAATACCCGTTCGGGTTATACGCTTTGGGTACTAATTACGCTAATGGATTAGGAATTGGAAAGGTTGGATTAGAGGAAGTGAACTCGCATTTGCGTGGAGGCTAAGTGGAAAACCATTTAGGGAACACCCACCTCCAGTTCACCCAACCGAGATTTGAACCTCGATCTCCCCGTCCTCGGCAGTCTACTTTAACATGACTAGCGCGTTAGCCAACTACGCCACCGAGGCTGGTCATTGAATTTATAATCTATCCTTAGAGTTAAGGAAGAGTCGAATTTAAACGGTACAATGTAGGTGTTAGGATATGCAGATGATTTAGCTTTGTTGGACAATTGTAAGGAATCTGTTGCAAGAAGTGCAGATAATTTATTAGAGGATAATAAAGAAATAGGGTTAGAAGTGAACGCTGAAAGGACACACAGATAACACAGATTGGAAACGATAATTTAAAGATTATATCAACCAACCTATCGTTTGACATGGTTAATGAGTTTAAATATTTAGAAACAATTCTAACTAGCAATAACGATATTATAATGGAAATTAGGAAAATAATACAGTCGATAAATGCATGCTATTACTCGGTTAGTAAGTTGTTGACATCTCACCTGCTGTCAAAGAATGTAAAACTAAGAATATACAAAACAATTATTTTATCGGTTGTTTTAATTGGTTGTGAAACATTGTCTTTCTCTTACCTTAAATGACGAAAAGAAGGAAGATGTTTTTCCAAAAAAGTACTATAATAATGGGGAGTAGAGAAGGATACATAATGATGAGTTAATTCCCTATTCTCATCACAAGGTATTGTTAGAATACTCAAAGTAACGTAAAATACAGTGGGCAGGACATGCAGCGTGAATGGTAGAGAACCATGTTCAAGGTGCTGACTGACATCCAATGGGAAGAAACCATTGGGAAGACCTAGATGCAGATGGGAGGATAACATTAGAATGGACCTGTAGAAGATAGGGTGTAATTAGGTGGACTTGGTGGAACTAGCTCAAGATAGAGATAGGGTGTAAGAGAGGGACTGGATAGAACTAGCTCAAGATAGAGATAGGGTGTAATTAGGTGGACTGGATAGAACTAGCTCAAGATAGGGATAGGGTGTAAGAGAGGGACTGGATAGAACTATCTCAAGATAGGGATAGGGTGTAATGAGGGGGACTGGATAGAACTAGCTCAAGATAGAGATAGGGTGTAATTAGGTGGACTGGATAGAACTAGCTCAAGATAGGGATAGGGTGTAAGAGAGGGACTGGATAGAACTATCTCAAGATAGGGATAGGGTGTAATGAGGGGGACTGGATAGAACTAGCTCAAGATCGAGATAGGTGGAGTACTTTTGTAGATGCAACCATGAACGTTCGAGCTAATTATGCCATAGAGTAATTAAGTAATTTACATGTAAAATAACAAAAATAATATAGTAAAATGTTATCAATGCTAGCCGCAAAGTAATAGGTTTGCATTTTTTCTACTGTTCTTCCAACCAAATTCAGGGTATACTAATTACTCTTTTGCTTTACGGATGAGGAAGATTGAATGTCTTAGAAGTGTACCCACTCTTGCGTGGAGAGAGAGTGAAAAAGTATTTAGGAAAAAACACCCCTCATTACACTCAATAAAGATTCGAACCCCGATCTTCCCATCACAGAGCGTCTAGTCTATTGCGAGAATGACGCCTTAGACCACGCATAAACCGAAGCAGGTTATTGAAAATGACAGGTTGGTCCTGAAACAGTGTCTATTAGGTTGGTAGCAATGAGAAGGTGCTCTTTAATAGATCCAGGCTCAGCTGCTTGGGATCCAAGTGGCGGCGATCAAGGCACGCGTACCACGTCTGGCTCGTTAGTTAATGAAGTCTGCTATAGGTAGCGACACGTGTGACGCGCCATGTGTAGGAGATAGTGTGGATCTCTGAACGGGATTATATCGGATAGGATCTAGACCACAGAATATTCCAGATTATTATTATTATTATTATTATTATGCATTGCGTCGTACTACCCGGTAATTATTCTAGAACAAGGATGAGGAAGATAGAATTTAGCAGAAATATACACTCTTTTTGTTGTGTGAAGATGGAGTGAGAAATAAATTTAAGAGAAAACAACCCCGGTACACTCAACCCGGATTCGAACCCTAATCTTCTCATCACCATCAATCAATTTTATTGCGAGAGTGACGCCTGTATCCACGCAACCACCAATACGATTGATATTTAATTTATGGTACCAGACCCATTT
Source organism: Timema californicum (assembly GCA_902141385.1). Classification (NCBI taxonomy): domain Eukaryota; kingdom Metazoa; phylum Arthropoda; class Insecta; order Phasmatodea; family Timematidae; genus Timema; species Timema californicum. The sequence continues at coordinate 141,336 of CABFOW010001500.1, forward strand.
GATATTTTTACAGAAATACTTTTCTTTTTAAATTCTATTTTTTTCACGGTGTCTTACTATCCGTCTGGGCTATATGCATTTTAATTGCACAGATAGAAATAGGATGAGGAAGTATTAAGAAGAAGTGTACTAGAATTTGAGTTGAGTAAAGTGTGAAATCATTTAGAAAAAAAAACACGCAAAGTACAACAAGTCGAGATTTGAATCGCAACGCCTCCCTTTGTCACTGGAAACTATAACTAGATGAGCTTGACGCCTAGTCCACGTGCCCACCAATACGGGTGAGGCAAGCCGTATATTCGTTAAGTTTTTTTTAGCACCATGTCATACTACCCGTATAAGTTGTACGCCTATGTACTAATTACATCAACGTGTTAGGGATTATTCAGATTTAATTTAGAGAAAGTGTATCCTCATCTGCGTAGGTAGAAAGTGTATAATCATTATTTAGAAGAAAAAAAAACACCCCCAGTACACTCGACTGGGATCGGACCCCGATCTCCCCGTCCTCGGCCGTCTATTCTATCGCTAGAGCAGCGATTTAGATCATGCGGCCACCGAAGCGGGGTTTTTCATAAATAAACTGGAATTTATTTTAGTTTAGTTTAGAATTTAGTTTGATCGGGTGATTAAAAAGACAAACCAGGTCAACGTCTCACCTTGATTAATATTTTACAATTTTATGCGTCCCGTTCAATAAACTTTGGCTAAAAAAAAAGATAGTTTCTGTTTAATATCAGACATCTTTGTTCAGCTTGTAATTCATCTGCCAGTTATTATTATTATTATTATTATTATTATTATTATTATTATTATTATTATTATTAGCACCGCGTCTTACTACCCGTTCGGGTTATACGCACTTACGCTAATGTGTAATGGTAGGGTGATTGTGAGATGAAATGGAGGACCTACAGTTTAACGTGGAATCCGAACCNATTGTGAGATGAAATGGAGGACCTACAGTTTAACGTGGAATCCGAACCACGGTGGAGGCCTGGCATTCCCCACATTCAATCTGCCAGTTAATCTAATGTTATCAAAATGTGATGATGATAATGATGATGATGATAAGTATTCAACCTGAAGGTTGGTTTGATGGGCTTCCCATCCATCCGGATCCATGCATGCACTCAACCCGAATTCGGCCGGTTAGTGTTAACTGCACCATCTGGTAGAAAACCCATGTATTAGGAGAGTTTATAAAGTGAGGTGATTTCCCTTTGCCTTCCGCACTGGATTTCTACGAGCAAGCAAGTAATAGTCCACCAATTTTTGCCGGAAAGGTATCGTCACATGCCTTCCAGGATAATTTTATACATCACAATCGACATGAAATCGACAGACTGAGGCTTACTTCCTTCTCCGAAGAAATTTGTTCTTCTGATTTTTTATCGGTCAAGAAAAAATCCATCCACTTCAGTTGGAATTGAACTCACGAACATCGGGTCCTGGGGCAAGCACTTTATACCCCAAGACCATCGAGGTTGACACCAGAAATGTATTGGTGTTAAAATGGATTTGTTCTCTTATCCTAAGTGATATTTAAAAGGTCTGATATCCAGATGTTGTGTTTGTTATAGTGTATTCAATTTTTAGTGACCAGTAGATTTATTAATTGAGAATAATATAATGCATTTCTTTTTGCTGGCTCAAATTATCTTTCTGAACAGAGCTAGATTATAAGGGTGGTTTATAATAACTGGTACTTTTAAAATAAGGGTTATTAAGGATGTAATCTATAGTAGAGTTTTTCAAGCTGTGGTCCGTGAAGCCCTTGGTCTCCATCGTAGTTATATCAGTCTCCATGGGGCAGTTTTACAATATCCTTGATTTGTTTTTCACACTAAAAAAAATAATAATTAGGATTGCTGATTTTTTCAAATATGAATAAAGGACATTTTCTAATGTCGCAACCAGAACATGTGATGTTTTACCTTTGATTAATGCTTTTAAACTATTAACATTTAATGAAACAAATAGCCGAAACTATTGTTAACTATTGTTAACTATTTGTTTCATTAATATATGCAAACCCTGTACAATTATATATATAATTGTCGAATGGCTGCAAAAATGCCAACTATCGAGTCGCTAATGGCTGCGTTGTCTGATGGCTGTGATCTTAGATGTTCACATGTTTATAAGTTGACGACTTCCGCACGTCCATCCTAGACTCTGCCTTAAACTATGAGTGAAGAATGACCATGGTCACGGGACGAATCCTGGATAGCTCAGTGGTAAGAGCATTGGCGTACTAAGCCGAAGGTCCCGGGTTTGATTCCCGTGTCCAGGTGTCATTTTTCAATTTTCTGAATATATTAACATTTAACTGTTTCTTTTTAACACCGTGTTATATTATACGCTCAGTAGGGTATACTAATAACACTAATGAGTAAAGGATGAGGAAGTTTAAATTTATAGGAAGTGTAACCTGATTTGCTTGCTAAGGGATTAGAAAACCCTTTATTAAAAACCTCCCGAAATACATCTAACTGGGATTTGAACTCCGATATCCCTGTCATTGGCAGTATAGTCTGTTGCGAGAGCTACGCCTTAGACCATGCGTCCATTGAAGCAGGTACATGTTGATATTGAATGTTCATAATATTGGTTTTGAAAAATGTCCGAGGGTTCCAGCATGTAGACCTTTTTTTTCTGGTGCACGGGTTTTTTCCGTATAAAAAGTTTATGAACTCCTGATCCATAAAATAAGGGATAAGGAGGGTAACAATTACTATTTTAATTGGAAGATATCCGACAATTAGAAAATGTAATAGATCAAATCTCACCAAATTCGCTTTAAATCATGTGGTATCAAACTGTTAATTTTGATAGTTTTGTAAAGTAACTATAAAATAATACTAATAAAATAGTAAAATGTTATCAATGTTGATCACAAAAAAAAATTGTTATTTTTAAAAGGCCTTCCCTATGAAAGTTTAACAGTACATTTCCACGAAGAAATGATAGTAGACATCTTATAATAATAAATCATCCTCAGTAGTCCGCAAGAGCGGCCAGACGTCTATCACCGTTGATGAAGATGTGAGTGTTCGAATCTTGGTTGGGTACCTTGCGGGTGCTGTTTTTTCCCTTCCACCCCGTCCTTGATAACGCATTTCCTCTAGGCTATCCTTCCAATAATGCCAGGCCTCCACCGTGGTTCGGATCCCACGTTAAACTGTAGGTCCTCCATTTCATCTCACAATCAACCTACCATTACA
>CABFOW010001501.1:0-23034 GCA_902141385.1 Timema californicum
AACCGAGTTAAAGCTAATGAAAAATACAATTTACTATTCAGTCTGCAATGTGTAAACATACATAAAAAATATTCATAAGAACCATTAATTTTAGTAAACATTTATTTTTTTACAAGTACAGTGTAATTAAAAAAAGTACGCCCTATCTTCGTTAGGAAAGTTTGTAAGTGCCAGACAGACACAAATTTAGTACAAGAAGGATAAACTCTCATTTTCAGCCCCTGTTTGGATTCAAACCAGTGTCCCTTGGCACTGCATACATATAGTTTTTGTCTCTCTCTCTTTAAATTGGGTAATATTCAAATGAATTTGTTTACAACCCACACACATCATAAATGAAAATGTACAGACTTTTGTTTACTCTTGGTGAAACTTGAATTTAATAAATGTCTAAAGTGGCGATTATAATTTTATGCCTTTGTACAGGAAATGAACCCGTGACCTTGAGTTTACTATACAGACACGCTATCGTAGACACTAAATTGATGCTTGAATATTTGATCGATCACATTGTAAATCTGCAATTATAATTTTCTGTCTTTGAACCCAGGACCCTTTAAATCCTTTACTGGAACATGTACAAAATACAGGTCAGGGCAGGTATTTTAAAAACTAACCCAGTATTTTCGCTTATGCCCGGGAATTGAACCAGAGACTCCTCCAATGACTCAGCAGGGTTTTTAAGTGTATAGATCGTACAGGTACTATACACTAAACTAACTAGTACAATCTCCCAGCTGACAAAAGGGTTCGATCTCGTGACGATATAACGGTGTTTGCGAGAGCGAGAGAGAGCTAATCATATAGTATAGTTTCAGGCTAGTGGCTACTTGTAGACGGTACTTACATACCAGCCGGTCAAGGGTGTCCAAATCTGCCCAAACAGAGGGGGGCGCATTTCCTTCGACGTAGAGGGGCGCCGGCGAGATGATGCCTGGGGGTGTTATGGGGGTAGCCGTGTCCATTGGGGGGCCTGTGATGACGTCGTGCGTGGCATGGACCAGTGGGGGTGCCTCCGGTGGGGTAGATGTCGGCACCCCCATCGCTATGCTACCCAGAAGACCCTCATCCAACCTTTATGGATCCCAGTAGTCTGAAATTAAATAAATACATATTAATTACCATTTACAGAAAATAAAAAAAACACTGGCAAGTATATCTTAGGCAGCTAATTATTACCCATGGACCAGTCACCATCCGCTCTGCAAACCCCATTTTCTGTAAACTGCAGCAGCTGGTCCAGGCTATTGGGATCCTCAGGTTGCACACCCCCGGCAATCATTGGGGGCTCGTCAACTAACAAAAAAAAAGAACACCATTGTACGCCACAGATGTACTAAGCAAAAAAACCCATTAAAATATACAAAAGGATTTTAAAAACATACCTGAATTTAGACAATTTTCTAGCGAATCAAAACTCATCTTGATGATCACTGATGTCAATTACTAATTGAAATGACCGATTGTGATTATTTGTGCCCTATTTATAGCCATCTCAAAGAGTTTGCCGACTGTAATGACCTAAATACGGTAATGCGTCTCTGCGCATGCGCAATACAGATATGTTCATAAGACCATTTGTAGATCTCGTTATTTCATTAGTCGGCTCCTACCTAGCAACGTGGACGGAGGTGCCTGCTCGATGCTCTGTTCATGCAGATGTGGGGTACACTTTAGCGTTGAATGAATAGCAAATGATGGTGCACAAGTGCTCGCGCACAGAATGAACAAGCACGGTGGTGCAAACAGGTGGCGCGCAAACCTACCCTCCCTCCACGCAGATGAAGGTACATTTTTTCTATTCGTCATGGAAGATTATCAAAATTTATATGTTTTAAGCGATGTTCTACTTTTGGGGCCGGCACTGAGGATTGAACCCCAGACCCCGCTAGCACTGAAGTCTGACACCCTACCCCCTAGACCAACAGATCACCTTGCGGCCACAAACTGTCCACTGAGTTTTTTCATTCACCCCAGCTGCTGTACGACGACTATGAAAGTAATGTATTTTATGATTTATTTCGTGCGTAGTTCCTTCACCTCTGGCAAGACGTAGGAATGCCAGACCTCCACCCTGGTTTGGATTCCATGTTAAACTGTAGGTCCTCCATTTTCATCTCAAATTCACCCGAACGGGTAGTAAGACGCTGTGCTTGATATCCTGGGTTTCCCACCCTCCCTCCACACAGATGAAGGTACATTCAACCTTGGGTAAATAAGCGAGGAGGCCCTTGTTCTTTAACACCTAATATGAATTCGTCACTTATTCCACTCTTGCGTCGTACGATTGCCAGCTCTGGTGCTACTTGGTTATTTTAATAAGAGAGAGCGTGGGAAGCTCGATTTCGGACAATGGAATATTGCTTTAGCCGAGAGAGACAGAAAAATTGGTTTTGTCGTACAGCTAAGTTATAATAATATTTAGCACCGCGTCTTACTACCCGTTCGGTCTATACGCTATGTGTTAGTAAAATTGTCATAATACCACCAGGTGTTTAATACAAAATAGGTGGAAAGAAGCGGAGTTAGACTATATATGTAAAATGGTTGTTATAATAATAATACTTTCTACGTATTTCAGACAATATTAGTGACTTTATTTCAACTTATCCATAATGTTTGAGACAGAGCTTCTAGGATAGGAGAGAGAGAGAGAGAGAGAGAGAGAAGTTTTTTAAACGTCCCAGGTTTGAATCCTGTGTAGCGGTTAGTGGATATGTGAGAATAGATAAAGATATAGCAAACGCGGGTACCACAAAGACTTGCGGTTCTCGTACAGACTTTCTAGGACTCGTAAACTAGTGGTGTTTTCCACTCTCCCTCTACGCACGCTACGGCAGTTTTTGAGTACTATAAATTAGACTGTCTACATTTTTAAAGATGACCAATGTTGAGTTGGAACTACTAACTGACATTGAAAAGGGATCGGCACTGAGGATTGAACCACGGACCCCCTAGCACTGAAGTCTGACACCCTACCCGGTGTTTTCCACTCTCCCTCTACGCAATTGTGGGTACACGCACGCTACGGCATATACATATGTGAGAGTAGATAAAGATATAGCAAACGCGGATACCACAGGGACTTGCGGTGCTCGTACAGACTTTCTTGGACTCGTAAACTAGCATTGTTTTCCACTCTCCCTCTACGCATGCTACGGCATATAATTATGTGAGAGTAGATAAAGATATAGCAAACGCTGGTACCACAGGGACTTGCGGTGCTCGTACAGACTTTCTAGGACTCGTAAACTAGCGAGGTTTTTTACTCTCCCTCTAAGCACGCTACGGCATATAAATATGTGAAAGTAGATAAAGATATAGCAAACACGGGTACCACAAGGACTTTTTTCTCCCTCGAGCAAATGTTTGGTGCATTGAGGTGGTCGTTGCTCGCCCCCCTCGCAAGGCCCTATGTAAGTCCTGTTAGTCGCCATAAATCTTCTAGCAGCCGCGAATGTATCATACATGTGAGATGATTTCACCCTAAACCATTATTTGAAATAAGTCTCTTCTCTAAACCTTCCCTCTAATAACTCGAGTGCTGAACAATAACGTTCATGTAGCGGTTAAAAATATTTTGCTTAAAAGGACAGCATTTTTCAAAACATATTTGTATTTGTTACCACAAATTGGTATAAGTCAATATACTATTTAAAAATCCCCTAGCTTATGAAAACAGCCGTTTGGGAAGGTCGTGGGTTTGATCCTTCAGCAAGTTATTTTTTGGGTAAATTTTCTGGAAAGGATCGGTATTATTAGCACCGTGTCTTATGGTCATTCCTGCTATGTAAAATGCTAAGAAGCTGTGCGGTGTTAGCGGCTATTAAGGGGTTGCTAGATATTTGATTTTAACAGTCCCCTGAGTGCTGCATGTCCGGTTGTACAAGACGGAGTGATAGTTAATGGTATTTAACAGGCGGGTGTCGATTCGTGCACCTCCTGTGCTCGGGTCATTACCAGAAGCTTGGGGGCTAGTGTGAAATTGTACCAGAGGCAGCAAGTGTGTCGCTGTCTATTCTTGGTTCATTAACGACCGGTGAGCGAATTCCTGAGCCTTCGGCGAGTGTCTCAGTGAATGACCGGCAGTCTACAGGTTAATGAGTCTGTCAGGAGTACAGATGTTTAAATTTAACATTTCTTTTACGACCTTCACGGCTCGGGGGAATTTGGACAGCGTGAAGAGAGAGAGGGGAGGGGGGGTTGAGGTAGAATTCAAGTGCTTATGACCAGCAGTCAGAGGAAGGAAGTGAAAGGGATGGGTCGGCCCTGACACTTGTTGGAGAGGGTTCTAAAATTGCACCGTGCGTCCCCATTGATGCCCGTCATTGTTCATCCTACCCCGACAGCCCTGGCGAGATGTTCTAATAAACAAATTTATGAATAAAAACTCCAACACCTCTATCCTACCAATTAATTAATTAACAATAATCAATTAACAATCATTAATAATTAATCATCAAGAACCAACATGTCCTGGGTTGGCGGTGGTAGGGGAGAGGTCAGGATGAGGGGGAAAGTAGGTCAAGGGGTGGGGGAAGCAGGCTATTTATAGCAGCCAATCAGATAGCGAGGAGGTGGGGTTGCGTGACCAGTTTCGGCCAATCAGCGACGGGGTCAAGTTGATTTGATGGGTCCACCTAGCTACTGCTTTTTAATTCATTTTTTAATAGAATGCTCGTGTTACTTCTGGACCGTATTGGCTTAGATATTCCAAGACTTCCTTGTAAAGCCCAATATTCCAAGGGTGCATCACAATATCTGCAAAATTTATATACGTCTCAACATTCACCATGCTCAGCTCTACCTCCTTAAACAATATCCCTATATCAACCGATTCCAGTGGAACCTTGTACAATGCTATATTTTGAAGAAATAATGCACATTGCTAATATCCCCAACACTCAGAGGTTCCCTCTTACTATTTTCACCTGATTTATCTGTTCCCTCCGCAGATTTTATTACTAAGTGATTGGTCTCTTGAGTTCTCTGATCCCTTTTTCTATATTGTTTTGCCCTAATCATATCCTTTTTCACTCTGGAGGGGGAGTTAGGTTTTTTCCTCTTTACTTTAGCCATACCTATTATTTCCTTATATATTTTACCTAGCCTGTCTACTATTTTTGAAAGTAAGTCGGTCATCTCTCTAAGTTTTGTACTAGTCATAGTCAGTCCTTTGAATAAGTCTGTCCAACAGCATCTGGTATGTAGGACATTCACGGTGATTAGGGTGCTAACAATTTGTTTTTTTCCTGCTTCTGCAAGGGATGCAAGTTTTAACTTTCTCTTTTCAATTTTCAGCATTATGACCCTCCTTCCCACATTGCCCACACACCTTATCCTGCTTTGGACAAAACTTGGCCATGTGGTTGAGGTCCCTGAATTTGTTGCATCTGGTAACTACAAGGGAGTCCTTCACTCTCACACACACACACCTATACTTCATGCAAATCCGTGTGTTCGCCATTAGATTTCTGACTCTCGGAGAAACCTCAACCACATGGTTCACCGTCCTTCTTTCTCTTGGCCCAGTCTTGAATCTTTGTTCGAACCCCTATTCAAAGTATTTTCTGTATATCCTATCCTCAAAGTTCTGAATATAAATAGTCTCCTTCATCTCTTTTATTGTCATTTCTGTAGGCACGTCAAAGATTGTCAGTAACGGTTTTTTCCTCCTCAGTCCCTCACATTTTAAATCCTTAATCTAACTAATTCTATATTTAATCTTATCTGTATTGTCCTCTGACTCAGTTTCTACCTCTACCTCTACCACTACCATCTTGCCTGCTGGTCGAATGGACCTGATTTTGATACTCTCCTTGGATGGATCTATTTTCCCCATTACTTTTGGTTGGATTGATTTTGCATCCTCCCCTTTATTGGATGATATGAAGACCTGACACACCTTCCTATTCTGTTCTCTCATAATTCTTTGGGCTGGAGCCAGCGACACTCTTAAGGATGTTTTCGCAGCAGCTATTTGGGCAAAGGTAGGATTGGGCGTTATCTTCGCTTGGCTATTTTTGAGCTCTGCCTCAATCTGCTATTTTCTATCTCTAGTTGGGCTATCCTCCCATCCTTGAAGGAAATTCTTGTATACAGCTTTTGTATGATCTTCTTAATGTCAGACTGCAAAAATAGTTAGTGGTCTTATAGCTAGTAATTAATATAGGGCAAAGTTGTATAGCAACCTACTTTAATTTTCGGGGTCTCATAATTTTTTGTTAAGACACATTAGATATAATGTTTATTAATTTGTTTTGTGTGTATTAATTCTAATGTTTGGCATGACTAAAATAAATGAGAAAGATGCATAATAGAGCCGTTAAATACAGGTATCCCTCGTTACACGCGATATTACTTTACGCGTTTTTGCCATAGTGTGATTTAGAAATAATAAAAATAATACATGGTCGGCTGTAATTTCGCATTCACCCTGTGAGATGGTGACGTAACCTTGTGCGCGCACATTCCAGTGAGGACAAATATCTTTACTGTACAGTGTGGTGCTAGGAGTATGGTATTTACACTATGAGATATACATGGGCAGAAGTTAAACAGTCCTGTATAAAAGGAGTTTGGAAAAATATTTGGCCTGAAGTTTAAAATTCTCATGATTTTGATCCTGAACACGAGCTTTCCAATTCAAGACATGACATCGTTGACGTAGTAGGATGTTGGATTTGAGGACATAGACCAGGCAAATGTAGAGGAATTGCTCCAATCCCACTCAATAAAACACACCAATAAAGATATTCTAGGAATGAAGAATGGCATAAAGGATGACGAGGAAGATTCCTATGTTGTTGAGCTTATAAAACAACTTCAACTAAACAAATTGTTGAATTTTTTATGTACAATTACAGTGCAATTGGAATCATTGAAAAGAATGATCCTTACATGGATAGAAATGCCAAAGTTGCCAGAGAGATTAAGTTATTTGGCTTGCCACAAAGCACTCTATAGATAGAAGAATAATGCTGCCCGTCAGCTGAGTCTTGACCATCTCATCAAAAAAGTTGAAACTCTTCTGTCTAACGACCCAGGCCCTTCACGACAGCAATATCCTTCAAGAGAGCAGGAGCTTACCATACCAGGGCCTTCTAAAGAGCAAGAGCTTACCGTCCCAGGGCCTTCAGGAGAGAAAGAGCTTACTTTCCCAGGGCCTTCAAGAGATCAAGAGCTTATTGTCCCAGGGCCTTCAAGAGATCAAGAGCTTATTGTCCCAGGGCTTTCCAGAGAGCAAGATCTTACAGTAAAGGGACTTCAAGAGAGTAAGTGCCTACCATCCCAGGGCCTTCAAGAGACCAAGAGAATGATAATCCAGATTTGCCAGATCCAGTTAATTTATCGTGTGATTGAAGATTAACAGTAAGTATACCTGTATCATTGTATTAATTAGATAGATTAATTAGTAATTGCATTTGTTTGAATATTTCAGGGGATTGAAGATTGACAAAAGGTGTGGGTTACCTATAGTATTGTACTAGTTAGATAAATTAACAAAAATTGCATTCATTTGCAAGTTTTAGGTTTTTCTTTTCTTTTTTCTTTTGGAGTAATCCCTATATCACACATGTTAAAATCAATTCGCTTGCGTTTTCGTATAACGCGATTATTGATTAGAACCAATCACTCGCGTAATGCGAGGGACAGCTGTATTACATTTTCCTGTTCTTTTTTTAATCTCAAAAATGTTATTCCCTATAAAAGCACATGATTATTTCCACACACCTCAAAATAAAAACGTTCCTGCGCCACTGCTCATGAACTCTTTTCTAATCACCTTAGAAAAAAGGTTTCAAACAAAGTGGTAAACTAAAATATATCAAGCCCTTTCAGGACTTACTGAGAAAGGGGAAACACAAAATTTCAAAATTAAACTAAGCTTAGGTAAGAAAAAATAATAATTGTGAATCATGTCAAAACTATATACAATTCTGTAAAACTATGAACTTTAAAGTACCTTTAAGAAATTTTATGAACCTAAAATTATTTAACGATTTCAATTCCGGTTCCGGTTCTACAGAATAGTGTTTTTTTAGGGTTCCGATTTCGATTCCTTTAAAATAAATGTTAATTTCTGTTATCGGTTCCAGTTCCGGTTCGACTCCTTGGAATTTAACAAGACACGGAGGGCTGTTGGTATAGACCGCGAGTGACGTTTTTATTTACGGAGCATGCCGTCCACGGTGACGGTAAAAGACCGTCATCTGTGAAAGCCGCATTTTACATAGATTCCAAGACCATTGGTAGGTAGTATCAGTGCAATCCCAAGGGTGTATCAAGGCTCGTTGCCGCAGAATTGGCTGTTGCAGTCTTCGATAAGAAATGCATGTGGAGTGTTAAGTCCAGTGGCGACTCGTAGCTAAAATTAGTGGGAGTGCTGCTCCAGAAAATTTTTAGCCTTTGTTTTAAAATTGTGTAAAAGGAAAAAAAAACATATATAAAAAGAAAATTTATTCAGGAACTTGATAAAATCTTAACAAAAAAAACATTTTTTACTTGCGTTAACCTAAATTGTTACAGTTCAAGCTTTATCTATTCATTTAAAAATTAAATCCATTCTTCTTGTTTTAATTTGTACAAAAAGTTCAATAATTTTCTCCTTGATCTCTGGATGACAATTGAGGAAATTTTTCTCCATTGAAAGTACTGCAAGCGCATTTAGTCTTTCTGTTAAATAAAAGAACCGAAAAAAAAATTAATCAAATATAATAGCTGGAAGCAGAATAATGATATAATTCTACACTCTTCTATACTTTATCACATTCAAGAATATGGTAGACGATTTTTAAGCACAACACACGCCGAGTAAAAAAAACACTTCCTTCCACCATCACGCCAGAGCCGGCACTGCGAGAGCAACAGTGCTCTCTCTACCTGGCAGTCCCGCCTTCCTCCACCACCCCCGTCCTATGTGCGCATGCGCACAACAGTCAAACACCACGTCACTGGCACTGTGAAGCGCACAGTTCCATACAAAGGTTTTTGTATCTTTCATAAACTGGGTGATGGCTACTGAAATACTTACATTAAGCTTAAGGAATATATATTGTACTACAAAAATAAAGAAATAATTAAAGAAAAAATAGCTCATTATATTAAATGCTATCGATAATATCAAGTGGAAATAGAGGGTACTGCAGTTCCGCAGTGCCAATACATGAGTCGCCACTGGTCAAATCTAAAACTAAAGGATCCTTCCCAGGATCCTCAAGACTATTCGGATACAGCCAAAACATATACATACATTTAAAACAGTTTGGAGTAATTTTAGCAATTTTATGCTTTAAAAATTTTCTCAACCGTATTATGTGAAATAATTAAAAATATTAGGTCATCGTTCAATATATTATATTTTAAAAGAGAGGGTATCCACACTGATCCTGGTAGAGCGCAACACTATTGATTTATCTCACTAAAATTCGCCAGCTTCTGCCCAGTTGGCCAATTGTTAATTCAATTAGGCAGATCACTACTAATTATTATAGTTTATACATAATTAATTTTTGTTTAAAATTAGACGTATTGGTCACATTTGTCAAAAAGCGCAAGAACCCGCTTCGGTGGCCGCGTGGTATAACGCGCTATTCTCACAGCAGATTAGACTGCCGATGAAGGAGAAATCGAGGTTCGAATTTCGGTTGGGTGTACTTAGGCTTTTTTCTAAAATAGTTTTCCACCCTCCCTCCACGCAAATATGCGTATATTTCCTGTAAATATTACTTCCCTAATCCCGTAAACTATTATTGTGTAATTAGTAGGATGTAAACGTATATCCCAAACGGGTAGTAAGACGCGGTGGTAAAAAATAAGTACAAAGAAAAGGTCTGTGAGAAAAATTCAGGTAAAGAGGTAAAAAGTTACTACTCAGTCAAATGTTGAGTAAAACTTCAACATATTATATATAATCTAAATAATTATTTCAGAAATGTCAATAGTTATTGATTCAAGGTATTAGGTGTTTAATTTTTTAAATACAGGTTTATTCTATTTGAAGTGTAGTTATGAATACAATTTATTTGAATTGATATTAAGTTTCATATTCATTTATCACAAATGCACTTCAGTTAAGATTATTTAATGGATTTTAAATAAACAACGCCGATATGTTTATTATAAAACATCGATTTTTTTCACTCGATGTTCATCCTCAACGCCAAATATTTGGAATGTAAAAAAAAAAACATAATTTTAGAATTCTAAAATTTAGAGTTCATAATGTTGTAAAATCTTTTTAAGGTTACAACTTTTTAAAATCTTGAAATTTTTGGAAATATACATTTTTTTCATTACTTCAAGTTTAAAATTTAGCTTATTTATAAATGTTAGTATCTGAAAACTTTAAATGTGTGGCGTAACTCAAAGAAACAACCAGAAAGGAGCAATAATTGTGATAGTATTTCTCAGGTAATGTACACAAGTGGGAGTTAACATGAAATTGAATAGTAGCAAACAGAAACTAGCAGTAATGATTAGTAAATTTAACAGTAATTTACTAGAAACGATAGCAAATTTAACAGTATCTACCAGAAACAAATAGGATTGACAGGGAGATTAAGGGCCAGTTTCATAGTCAAATTTAGTATGCCTCAAGTGCGGCGCTACACTAAGTACAAGACGACACATAGGGCCAGTTTCATAGTCAAATTTAGTACGCCTCAAGTGCGGCGCTACACTAAATACAAGACGACACTTACCTACACTCGAATGGAATGGGCCGTTCTTGCATAGGAAACTGGCCCATTACATTCTGGTTTAGGTAGGTGTCGTCATATATTTAGTATAGCACCGCAATTGAGGAATACTAAATTTGACTATGAAACTGGCCCATACCTAAAATCGAATGGAATGGGCCGTTCTCGCATAGGAAACTGGCCCATTCCATTCGGGTTTAGGTAGATGTCGTCATGTACTTAGTGTAGCGCCGCACTTGAGGCGTACTAAATTTGACTATGAAACTGGCCCTATGTGAGAGTTCAGTATAAGTTTTGAATAGCACAAGTAGCTCTCTATTTATCAATATTTCCCTTCGTACATATAAACAAAACATATATTTTAAATATTATTTAATCTAAATTTAATCTAACTCTAATATAATTAATTTTGAGTATGTTACATAATCCGAATTGTTTTTCTACTGCACTAGCTCAACTATTGGACGAGTGCATCACTGAATACGAAAATAAACTCATTCAACGTAATTTAATATGCTCGTGCAACATTGAAGTAATGCTATCGTCAAGTAAACCATCATTAACATGATACATGGGACACATAAACTTCCCAAGATTTACTCGACGAAAGCTGTTAACGACTAGGCGAAATGGATACTCCAAACACAGTTAACATTACCCAACATTCACCAAAAGAGAAATAAAAGAATTTATTTGAGATGAAGAAGACACACTTCCTTATCTTTATAACGAGTTTATAAAAAGCAGACCAAATCTTTGTACGTAAATGAAAAAAAAAGTGATTGCTTCAATACATGAGTCAACATGGAGGCTATTAAAATATTATAGTAGTGGAGTGTTGGATTCGTGATCTTCATCATCGTTAAAATAATCAACAAGTTTGTTAATCACCTTTTTGAGTTCTCTTTTATTTTTAAGCGTTATTAAATTAATTTAATGTTCTTATATCTCCTTGTTGCTTTGTTAAATGGCCAGGCATGATTTCTTAAGTAATATATTTGGTTTTCTCCAATGACTTCTATTAAAATGTAGCGTGTCAAAGTTCATGAATGAAGACCAAATCCCTGTGTGAAAAGGATAATATGGTTTTATGATATTATTAATTTAGGGCTTTTTTTTTAAAAAAAAAGTTCTATTAAATATTACTAACGTTCAGTACATAATAAATAATAAGAGTGAAATAATGCTCTTTGTCCTTTTAGTGATAAAAAAATATTTCAAAATCAATGTTTGTAACAAATGACATGTTGAATACTTTCTGCTTTTTAAAGCGTTGACGGGGATGTCTCACGAGTGATGGAATGAACTCATACTCAGGAATGGTGTTAACTCCCACCTGGAAAAGAAATTCAGACTCAAGAGGTTGGAGGTTTCTTTCCACCTGAGATGAACTCGGACTCAAGAGGCGGGAGATTCATCCTCCACCAGGGATGAATTCAAACTTGGGGGCAAAGCCGTAGCCAGCCAATAATTTCAGGGGGGAGGAGGGGTTTGGCGTGCACAGCCCCCAATTGCCGGAGGCTAGAAAGAATTCTAAATTATCAGTTCTAGAAGTTATCTGAAGTGTTTTTTTATAGCAACATAACGCCCTAACTGCTGTAGGCTAGAAACAATTCGAAATAGTAAACACCCCTAGAAGCTCTCTGAAGTGTTTTATATAGCAACATAACCCCCTAACTGCCGAAGGCTAGGAAAAATTCTAAATATTAAACATCTCTAGAAGCTATCTGAAGTGTTTTTTCCGATAACACATCCTCCTAATGTGTACTTGTGCCTTAGTTTTGATATTGTTTGAATCATAAATAAATCCATATATATTTTGTTCATTAAATTGGGGGGAGGGGTAGAAATAATACGCACACGTCTTGTCAGAGGTGGAGGAAGGGTTTGGTAATCAGATAAATCGGTGCCGGGACCGAGGATTTTACCCCGGACCCCCAGCACTGAAGTCCGACACCTTACCCCTAGACCGCCAAGACACTCATCAAGTTATACTTGAGGGAGAGTATTTCATCTCCATCCAGAACGAACTCAGAATTTAGTCGGCTCTCAACTCAGCTCATCCCAGCCAAATTATTAGGTTTATCTAACCCCCAGCCCAACAGAGGCCAACTCAACCCAGCTACGAATATTACAGCACAGACCAGCCTGATCCAGGGAAGCCCATTGCCAAGCCAAGTGTTGCCAATCCCAATCTCTAGTCCAGTGTCTAGCCAAACCCAACGTCACAAATCTCAATCCCTATTCCAGTACCAAGCCAAGTGCTGCAAATCTCAATCCCTAGCCCAGTTCCCAGCCAAGCGCTGCAAATCTCAATCCCTAGCCCAGTTCCCAGCCAAGCCACGCAAATGTGGGTACACTCCCTCTAAATTCAACCTTCCTAATCCCTAGAACATTAATGTAATTAGTGCATAGCCATATAACCCGAAAGGGTGATAATTACATTCTTTCCACACTTTGGCTCAGTCGGTAGCGTGTCTGTCTACTGAGTTGAGGTTCTCGGGTTCGATTCCCGGCGTGGCCGAAAACTTTTCATCGGTGAAAATATGGGTTTACCCTTTCACATTGATAAATTAACGGCGGGGAGTTGGATGTTGTGCCTGTCCTAGTCATAAGTGAGATTATAAGGCATGTAAAGCAACGACAAGTCTAGCCAACCGATAGTGGAAGATACTCGTATATGGCTTGAATAAAAAAATGACCATAGGCTGGAAACAGTAATTAATGTTAAATGTAAATATATACATATATTCATTTAGTTTGTCTTTTGACTAAAGTGTGTTCAAGATAAACAGTAACTTCAGTCAATTGCGATTTTTTTTAGACGGGCTTCTAGTGTATAAAAATACATTTACAATATCCTGAATAACTCAAGGATTTAAAAAATAAAATGATTATTATTTTCCTTAAATATCTTAGACAAAATAGAACATTTAATCCCAAACAATGTCACTAAACTATATAAAATTAAAATTGTATGGTTTAAATGTTTTATATATGTACTATACATTATCTTATAATAATAATAATAATAATATTTAGCACCGCGTCTTACTACCCGTTCGGGTTATACGCTCATTATCTTATACAACTCAAGGATTTCTAGAAATATAATGATTGTAATTTATTTCAGACGAAATCGATCATATAGTCCCAAGAATGTCACAAAACCATATACAATTGGTCTTATTTGAATGTTTTAAACAATGGGGAAATATATAGAACACGGAAATCCATTAAATTTGATTTTGTAATAATTTCCTTTCAAGGTAATAAAACAATGTTTGGACAAAAAACTATAGTAATAAAAGGAAGTGTTTGTCTGTGTGTGTCTGTTTGTGTGCGATGCCCAGACAAATCTACGGCACGCAGAGATCTGAAATTTTTAACATAGGTGGATCGAAGGGGGTTCGAATTCAGCTCGAAGCAGGATTTTTAAATTTTTAATTATATTTTTAATCAAACTATTTTTAACAAATTTTTTACGGGGTCATGGGCAACGCCGTGCGGGATTGGTAGTATGTAATAAAAGAGGGGTGGGGTGCGAAATATTAAGGTTATCCCGGGCACAAAAGTACACTTGAGACAGTCTATGTAGTACTGTATACGTGTTGGTATTCAGGGTATATTTGTTTTATCGTAAGAAACTGTGATTAATTTGAAATTCATTTCTGTCAGATTGATTCTCCTGCACAGATTATCGGACAAAAATCTTACTGGAAATTTTTCTCTTTTAGGTTATTTTTTTGACCCTTATATGTTTCAAACCAATGTCTAACACATGGTCGTTCTCTTTTTATTCACGATTTTGAGACAAAACTAAGACTAGTTTGTGAGTTTATGAGCAATTCAATCGGTCGTCATGTATACAATGTCAAGATTAACATTAACGTGTGGTTTTTTATTTCACATACACTGATTTTGATAGCATGATTTATGGTCTTCTTATCAGTAGTCGCAGGTAGTTTTGTTACCAGATGGAACGTTGTCGCCGGCTATACAAGCTCGCTCAGGCTACTACGTCAGCAAACTCAGCCGGATTTCTACTGGATTGGATCGGTTACCAAGTTTATATACTGGGAAGATCAGCTACATAGTTTATCTACTCAATTGGATCAGTTACCAAGTTTATCTACTGGGAGGATCAGTTACCATGTTTATCTAATGCGAGGACCATTTACCAAGTTTATCCACTCGAAGGATCGGCTACCAAGTTTATCCGCTGGGAGGATCGGTTAATTAGTTTATTTACTGGGAGGATCGGTTACCAAGTTTATCCGCTGGGAGGATCGGTTACCAAGTTTATTTATTGGAAGAATCGGTTACCTAGTTTATCTACCGGGTGTTTTCAGTTGTAGAGGAAGAAGAAGTTCACGAACAATCGAAACAGATAAAGTTATAGCCTCCAGTTGGCACATTTTTTTTTACAATTTATAGTATTAATAAATACGTAATTTTTTTTTTGCGATGGTTGATCACACTGCCATCTGCAGACCGTCTAAGACATTTCGTAAGAAAAAATTGCGAGTTTGATGAAGAAAGTCGTAAAAGTCAGGGCATAAGGGAACCCATGTTTAAGAATAGGACAAAGCAAGGGCCCTCAAAATGATGACCTAATATGGTCATATAGGTCGAAGACCAATAGCTATCGAGGTATCGATGATAAGAACGTAGGGGAGTTGATCAGGTGACTTTGGTAGTTTTATTGTTCTCCTTATGCTCTCCCCTCCGACGTCGGTGGATAAGTAGAGGTGCAACTCGTGGTGGGGGGGGGCAGCAGTTTGCAGACAAATCCTCGACTTGGAACAACGGAGGACCATGCTTGACCGATCCTGCCTCCTTGCTAGAGGAACGACCTTTGTTGGTTTGGCCGGCATCGTAGGACTGTTCTTGGGCCTTCGACATGAGGTAAGGGTGTTACGACTTGTTTGGGGTCGCTTTGTTCAATTAGAGGACACACTTGACAAATATTCAACAACTGTTCAGATTACCATTGTGTAGAATATTAAACTATATGATTCTACTTGAGAAATATTTGATTTAATTTGGCAAAAAAAAAGGAAAAAGAAATTGTTATAAATTCTGAAATATTACTGACCTTAACTCGCGTTTCCTAACATCCCACCTTAAACTCGTACACACGACACAGTTTAATGTACAAATTACAATAAATTGTACAAGTGCTTGGTTAACTTTATTGCACACAAGGTTTAACCAGACACTGTTCACAATTGAATACAATATTCCAAATATAACATGGCTTCTTTACCTTTTTTTAGGGTTAAATAATCATTGAATATTAAAAAAAAAAAGTATTTACTATCAATATTTTCTTAATAATTTCTATAAAAATAGTTTCTTAATCATTCCTAGAGAGTATCAATATGTATAGAGGGTTATTTTCAAATTCTATTATTTTATTTTTTCCCCATTTAAACAGTTGACAATCTCTATATTTTAGGTTTAACCACCTATATTTATAATTTATATTTGATTTCATCAATAATTTAGTTGTTAATAATTTTACAATCATTCAACTGTTAAAGAAATAACCGTATAGTAGACGGAGCTATGTTTAAAACTCAAGAAGTTGTGCAATAAAAATGTCCTATATATGACATGTTCTATTTCCTACAAGATACAAGCTATTTTATACAAAGAGTTGTGCAAAACATATTGGGGGTTCCCACACAGCACAATCTTGTACATTATCTTGTACAGTAAATTGTGTCGTAGAAAAAAAAAGTTGCCTGAAGACTGGCACATCTTTCTTAAAGAAGCGACTTCTTACTTTAAAAAGAGTGATTATGATTTAATAAATGAGTAAGATGTTCCGCGTGTTTTCAATACGCAACTTATAATCATATAGATACCATATTTTGATGTAAAACTAAATTATGTTAATAAGTCAAGTTGTTCCGACAAGTTGACGTTATTATAAGAACAAGTTATAATGTTTCGTGATACTTGTCGAATAATCAAGGCCGTAACCAGCCAATAATTTCAGGGGGNTATGGTAACAGAGCCACCTAATTTGTACTTGTACCTTAATTTTGATATTGTTTGAACCATAATTAATGCCATATATACTTTGTTCATAACATTTCGAGGAGGGGGGGTTGTTGAACCCCCTAAACCTCCCCCTGACTACGGCCTTGCGAATTATTATTTGATCAATTTATTACTTGACTTCCCAACCACACACATATATATGTGTGTCTATCTAATCTCTCTCTCTCTATATATATATGTGTGTGTGTGTCTATTTAATCTCTCTCTCTATATATATATATGTCTATCTAATCTCTCTCTCTCTATATATATAACTCTCTCTATATATATATATTTTTTTTTTGTTTTAACCTGCATATGATATACCAAATGAATGTATATGAAAATAATTTAAGGATGTCCGCTTCGGTGCAATATACTAAACTGCTGAAGACGGGAATGTCAGGGTTAGATTTATAGTTGGATGTTTTTTCCTAATTATTTCCCACTCTACCTCCACACAAATGTGGGTACACTTCCTCTAAATTCAACCCTTACAATTGCGTATAGCCTACATGGGTACTAATATACACTAAACTAAAACTATAGACCTCCATCAATTTCATAGAAATAAACAGATATACTCGGAATGAACAATTAAGAAAAATATTAAATATGTGTTTAAATTCATGTAAATTAAATACTAGGGCTAGCATATTTAATTTTATTGTTACGTCTGGATTTAAATAATCAGTTAAAATAATTATATTAAGATTGTTCTAGAAACTACACCCTGATTTTGCTTGTAGAACAGTTTAAAAAATTCAAACATATTTCTTGGCGGTCAATGTTGATAACATTTAGCTATATAATTAGTGTTATTTTATAGATATTTATAATTTTTATATATATATATATATATCAAAAGTGACAGCTGCAGATCACATTACGTTTTTAAAAACTTTAGTAAATATATCAAATAATGTTCTTACTAAAATCATACGTTAGATAAATACAACCCCCATACATCACGGGTTTCCATGGCAGTGCTTCGAGACATGTTCCCACAATGCCTAATTTCACTTCGCGGAGATATCCCATGGCCAGCGCGGTCACCCGATCTTTCAGCGTGGGACTCCTTTTTGTGGGGTTATCTGAAGTCGAACGTTTTCATTGATAAACCACGCATTTTGGAAGAACTCAAGGTTGCTATAGAGCGTGAAATTAGGGCAAAACCGATAAACATGCTTCGTGATGTCATGACTAACTTCATAGCAAGACTTCAGCAATGTATGAATAAAAATGGAGGACATTTGCAAGAGTTTATTTTCCATACCTAGCTTGTGTTCTAAAAATTGTTTCATGGTGTAAATAACAATGGCAAAATATGCTGAATTTAAGACAAAATGTAAACAATTTTTTGTTCAAAAATACCAAAGTTATTACACTTGCAAAACCGTCATATATTTCTGCCGCACCCTGTACATGGGGCACCTAATATTCCCATAGAAATTAATTTAAAAAATTTCTAATTTTGATATCTCCTCCATTCTTTAAGATCCCGATCGATGAGCAAATACATATTTTAAAAGGAGGTCTGGT
The DNA here is from genome assembly GCA_902141385.1 of Timema californicum. Classification (NCBI taxonomy): domain Eukaryota; kingdom Metazoa; phylum Arthropoda; class Insecta; order Phasmatodea; family Timematidae; genus Timema; species Timema californicum. The sequence continues at coordinate 18,294 of CABFOW010001501.1, forward strand.
AAATGGGGGAGTTGATTGCTATGCGCAGTGGTGGGCCGAAATGGTCCTCTTTTCTTAATGTTTCTGTAACAGAGTATATTATTTAACTTATGATCTTTAGTGGAATGTGATGTTATTTTTTAAATATGTTTATGCAAAAATGTATATTATTTCGTTTCACATATCATAAGAGTTTAAATAAAATATCCCCATTTTTAGCTAAAGAAACGATACATTATAATATGTAGTAGAGTTTACCATTTATTTTTAATATTTGTAGAAAAATATTTAAAATTATTCTAAACATTAATATTCCGAACAAAAAATTAAACAAATATGTATAGAACTTATAAATTAAAATCCTTTAAATAACATGCACGTTTTAAAAATATAGGTAAATGATAAATCAAACGGGCCATTTCCTGGCTGTTTGTCTTATAACTTTTGAGCAATATTTCGAACCACACTTTTTTTATGCACGGATAGAATTAAGTTATGTTGTTCTTTTTTAAGCTACCATTTAAATGTTATGGCTGTTCTAAATATAAAAATATTGAACTAACCAACAAGATAATTAAGGTGGACAGAGAGGCAATAAAAGGTAAATAGTTTTAGTTATAGCAAACAATTTTTTTTCATCAAAATAAATTAAATATGGCTCCCATATAAACAAGAGTTTAATTTTCTGCATATAGTAAATACTCTCAACCGTTCTCAAATATCTGTGAGAAGTATATTAGCATTTGATGCGAAACTTTTTGAATTAAGAAGAAAAAGTTATCATAAAATTCCAGGACACCCTTGGCAGATATTCAAAAACTATTGATATCACCATGTGAAGAAAATTAAACTCTATGTTTCTACTAGAAAAGTGTTTGATTTATTTTGACGAAAACAATTGTTTGCTATAAAAACTGCAAAAATACTGGCTACTGCCCTTACCACTTAGCTCCTATCATCCCATCTGAAACCAACTTCATGTATCATGTTTGGACAGATAATATTAATATAAGGCGCCGCTTATTCGCGCTTAATAGAGTTAGAGTAACTTTATTCGAGGGTATCAGACTATAAAATAACTTATTTTAAACGGGTTGAAATATTAGATGTAAAAGAGATATCAACGTGTTGACAAAAAAGACAAAAAAAAAAAATTTGATCGCATCATTTTCAACGAAACCCTTTACACTAAACACAAAGTAGCCTATATATGAGTACTAGCTGTACTTACTATAATTATGATATCCGGAGCCTGAAAGCTCACTGCCGCACTTACAAAATTACCCCATCTATTCCTATCTTGAGCTAGTTGTATCCAGTCCAACTCATTACACAATATCCCTATCTTAAGCTAGTTATATCCAGTCCACCTAATTAAACCCTATCATATCTTGAGCTAGTTCTAAACATTCCACCTCATTACACCCTATTCCTATCCTGAGCTAGTTCTATACATTCCACCTCATTAAACCCTATCCCTATATTGAGCTAGTTCTATCCAGTCCATCTCATTACACCATATCTTCATATTAAGCTAGTTATATCTAGTTCACCTCATTACACCGTATCTCCATATTAAACTAGTTATATCCGGTCCACCTCATTACACCCTATCCCTAACTTGAGCTAGTTCTATCCAGTCCACCTCATTACACCGTATCTCCATCTTAAGAGAGTTCTATCAAGTCCACCTCATTATACAACATCCCCCCTTAAGCTAGTTATAACCAGTCCACCTCATTACACCCTATCCCTAACTTGAGCTAGTTCTATCCAGTCAACCTCATTAAACACTATCCCTAACTTGAGCTAGTTGTATCCAACCCACCTCATTATATCATATTCCTATCTTAAGCTAGTTCTATCATGTCCAGCTCATTACACAATATCTCCTTAAACTAGTTATATCCAGTCCACCTCATTACACCCTATCCCTATCTTGAGCTAGTTCTATCCAGTCCTCCTCATTACACCGTATCTCCATATTAAGCTAGTTCTATTCAATCCACCTCGTTACACACTATTTCTTTCAGGTCCATTATCCTTCCATCTGCGTCTAGCTCTTACTAATGGTCTCTTCCCATTGGGTTTGTCAGTCAATACCCTGAACGAGTTTCTAGATTCTCCCAATCACGTTGCATGTTCTGCCCACCGTAATCTACCAGACTTGATTATCCTAACAATGTGGTGTGATGATTACAAGGTATGAAACTTATCACTATGTAACATCCTCCGCTCCCCAGTAGATTCATTCCTTTTTGTATAAGATATCTTCATAAGCATTTTGTTTTCGAACACCCTACATCTTTTTTCGTAATGTAAGTTAAGAGACCACGTTTCACAACCATAGAGAATATCTAGTAACATTATTGTTTTGTATATCTTTAACAGCAATCGAGATGCCAACAACCCACTAACCGAGTAATAGCATGCATTACCCGACACTCTTCTTGAATATAATAAGCAGCCCTTATTAATCACCCGGAGGGTATTTTCAATGGGTTTTTATTGATGACGTCTGTAAATTGTAACATTCCTCAGTTTTTTTTCCAATGGTCTTAATTACCAACTCACTTGCTAATTGTATATATTTACAAAATTGCAAATGGTATAGGACAATGATCTGTTGAAATTTGAATGTCCGTTAATAAATCTAAAATTAAGTCCACATCCTTTACTAGAAAACCCAAAACTATTTCTTCAGCTATTAACTGGTTAGTGATATGATATTAATGAACTAGGTTTCTCTTAAACAATATACTATAATTCTACTGTCTTGTTACCATTTTATATCTTACTTAATGAAATTACTTAGTCTGATTAATTTTAATATATCCTATCCATTACAGTTGACTTAAATTTAACAAGGCTTTGGTACTGTTGAGTAGGTTAGTGTGGCTTGAGATTATTTTACCTCAAATTTGAACATGTTCGACCTAAAAGTCCTTTACTAATTGATATAACTATAACTATGATATAGCAAGCAAACTTTTAGAGGTTCAAATTTATATTTTCATGCATTTCATTTCGTTTATTTAAGGTATTTAACGTGCACTTTCTGAACAGAGTGATTAGATCAGCACACGAAAATTTATATGAGCGAGAGCGAAAGGGCCTACCAATTTTGCCGGTAAAGGTATTTTCACATATATTCAAGGGTTCTTGTACATGCCACAATCGACATGGGACCGACGGTTTTACTTCCCAGCCGAAGGAAGTTGCGCTACAAATTTTTATCGCTCAAGAAAAATCCGTCAATCCCGGTTGGATTTGAATATATGAATCTCGGGTCCTGAGGTGAGCTCTTTACCCCAATACCAGCCCACCGAGGTCGACTATTCTCATGCAGGCCTTATTGTTGTGTCCTTTTGTTTTATACACACATACACACACATATATATGTATATATACATGTATATACATATATATGTATATATATGTATATATACATGTATATATATGTATATATACATGTATATATACATATATATGTGTGTGTTTGTGAAATGTCACAAAACGCAAATGAGAGTACACTTCCTCTAAATTAAACACTCCTTATCCCTAGAGTAATTAGTACATATGTATTTAACCCGAACGGATAGTAAGACATGGTGTTACATTTTAAAAAAATACTACCGTTACAATACAATATTATTCAAGATTCAACTTTTGTTACTCACTTTAGATTCAAATCAATATTTGGGCAACCCCTAAATGCGCTTCAAATACTTGCCAACCATCAGGCATAGATTATCATATTTTCTTTATTTAATTGTTTACTCACACAAGGTGAAAAAAAGGTCAGACTGCCAATTTTTCAGCAGCTGTCCTCTCTCTACTCGGAAATGAACCCGTCCATTTACTATTCTTGAACATAGCTAGTCCACCTTCTTGGTACCTCCTTAGGAGATCAGTAAAGTCGATAAATCATTGTTTTCACGCCACATTATCAATAGCCTGCTAGCACATACCTTAATTAAATTTCAAACAATGGCTCGTTTCACTAATGTAATCAGTTTTATAGATTTATTCGTGTTCTGGGGCATAAATAGAAATAAAAATAATTACAAATCTAAGAATAGCTTGGCTAACCTTTGTAACTTCTCATTTAATGAAGAATTTAATATAAAAATGAATTTCTTGTTTGTCAGAAGGAATGAATGGTCTATTTTAACAGTTACTGGGTTTCATTTGTTTTTACCCTAGGCACCCATTAGAACACGACTATATTTGTGAAACTAATTTGGAAATAAGGTGTGTGACGAAGAGCAGGCTAATTTTGGCTTATATTGGAGTTATTTCAAGGTGGGAATTGTTCATTTTGGAGCTTGGTAGTGGGAGTCTTTATTAAAGTTGAAGTTGTTCTGTGTGGGAGCCATTTTCTGGTGGAAGTTGTTTAAATGGGAACTGTTAAAAGCTATATCCATATGGTTTACATACCCGGTTTTAATCTACATCCAGATATGATAAATGGTCAGGTTACTGTTTTATCCCGATTTGATATACATCATTAGAGGAATGAACAAACATAATGGAGACGTAACATTATGAAGAACTTCAAGGTTTGTTTGCATTTACAAACATATTAAGGATAATCAAGGGGTACATACTTAGACTCTGCCTTAAACTATGAGTGAAGAATGACCATGGGCACGGGACGAATCCTGGATAGCTCAGTGATAAGAGCATTGGCGTACTAAGCCGAAGGTCCCGGGTTCGATTCCCGTGTCCAGGTGTCATTTTTCAATTTTCAGAATATGAT
>CABFOW010001501.1:23174-94929 GCA_902141385.1 Timema californicum
ATTGAAAATTATATATATATATATATATATATATATATATATATATATATAAAGTTGGAGCTATAGTCATATGAGATGTATGTCAACGTTGGGGCTATTTTCATTTTGGTTATATTTAGGCCTATATAAGGTGTTTCTGTTCATGTTAAAATTATATCCAGATGTAGTCCTATATGTTCAGACTGGAGCTTGGTTGGTGTACATTATATTTTCAGATTGGTGCTGGTTCCACATAGTATGTATGTCCATTGTCCATATTTGTTTTGTGTATATGTATATTATGTCGAAGTTGGTGCAATGTCCAAATGGTGTATATACGTGGGTTTTTGATATGTGCTGGAGAGGTGTATGCTCGTACTCGCTCTTTGTCCGGGTGTTGTACACTGTATATATCAAGCGTGTATGTCCATGCGGGGTATAAATTTATATTTAATATATATACAGGTGCAAAGCTATTTACAAATGGAATGTATCCGGGTTGTGGCCTTATCCACACGGTGAATGATTTAAGCTTATCTTACTGTGAAGTCAACCTCAGTGGTCTTAAGGTAAAGTGATCGCCTCAAGATCCGATGATCGTTGGCTCAAACCCAGACGGGGTCTATCTTGAGTGATAAAAATCAGTAGCACAACTACCCTTGGAGGGGAAGTGGAGCCGTTGGTCCCATGTCAATTGTGGAATGAAAAATAACCCTGGAAATTATGTAAAAATATCTTCCCCGGCAAATTTAGTAGGCTCTTTCACTTTCTCTATCTCATAGAAATTCTCTCGTGCCTATATAATCAGTAGGTTTAGAAAGTGAACGTTAAATACCGCAAATAAAAAAAATATTATTATGCGTACAGTCGCAGTGTATGACCAGGATGGTGGTAGATTTAAATGATACCCCTCAATCCACACCACAAATAGAAGAACACGAAAGTAATTGGTACATAAAAGCATAGCCAATGAGTATACACAGACGAATGATAAATGTTCATTGTCTATTTCAAATACACATCAGCGGTTGCATCATCTAAGATTTCATTCTCACAATAGACTGGATTGTCGGTGACGGAGAGGTCGGTGTTCAAATTCTGGTCAGGTTTATTGAGGGTTTTAACTCACATATGGTATACTACTCTCGGCATTGTTGGATTAAGGAAGTCTCCTATGATACCTTTATGTCACTCGGCAATTTCGGATTAGAGAGGCATCCTATTATATTGTCGCTACTCCCCCCTACCCGTGAGCCAATATATCAGGATGACTTGATAGGATGGGTAGGTAGTGGCAAATAATTAAGGAACTCGTTTTGATATTATTTATTGAAATAGCTTGATTACTCCACTAGTGTATAATATGATGTAGATATTAGAACAGGTTGAAAGAGTTTAGAAAAAGTTTCTCGTTCTATCGATGACCCTACTCAGCAGGTCCGTGCCCAGACTTATCTTCGGTGTTATAGCTCTAACTGGTGTTGAACACCCGACCATCCACCGCTACGCAGTTGTTATCTAGCTCTGACTTTCAAGATGGGTTGGAGCGTCCTCCTCTGTACTGAACAGGGACTCAAGCTGTAGGATATTCTCTCCACAAGTTGGTTAGACTTGGTAGCTGAGTATGTAGAGCATTTATAAGTAGCCCCTTAACAACTGGTGTCATTCCTGCTCCACCCATCTCTCCTAAAAAGGTCTAAAACTCGGTGTTATATACCAAAAAGGAGGGTTTCCCATAAGTTACTAGTTTTTCCAATGCTCTATGTTATGTTAGTTGGCAAAACAATCTCTGTTTTTGAATACATGACCTGGTACAAATACACGACTGCTGATTCTTGACAGCTGACAGTGTGAGTTCTTAGGTTTATGTTATCCTTGCATGCTCTAGATTGACTAAGGCTGCAGGCTATGACAATACCTTTATATCATGGCATTTTTGGATAAAGGAGTCCTTTCTATGATTGTGGATATCAAAACATTTCATCTAATTTAAAATGTGTTTATTAGTTTATCAATTTAAAGAAAACTCGCCCAAAGTGAATTCAAATCATATTTCGATTGTAAATGTTACTGATTGCCGTATTCCCTGTAGGCCAGGAACTCTTCTCTGGTCTCATTCTGTAACTAATTCATAATGGTGTGCGAAGCTTCGAAAAGTCGAAGGTCAAATCTCCTTCAGTTTCGACTTCGGCATCTACAATAACAAACTTTGCATATTTGAAGAATTTTGAAGGAAGGATAAAACTTCGATAAATTATCAAGCGATTTAATTTTATCTTACTAAATATTACATTTTTCAATATTTGATACATTTAAAACAGTTACTAAACAGAATTTTAACACTGACTAGTAATTTAACTAACACAACGAAAACATGGATCAAAAACGGGTAAGTAAAGCCCGTATCACACGACACTAGCTCGTACTTGAAATCCAGTGTGCTAGCTACGGAATTAAACGGAATTAAATTTATAATTATTATCAGAGAAATGCAGATAAAAAGATATCCATATGTAAAGTTCGCAAAATAATAATATAAACTCCACGATGTAAGTAAAAATTAAAACTTAATTAAAAATCAAATATCCAAAGCTATTATTTATGCTTTTTAATGAGGATTACTCCATCTAGATATTATATTCTGAAAACTACAAAAAGAAGCCTGGACATGGGAATTGAACCCAAATCGAGCCAAAGGTCCCGGGTTCGATTCCCGTGTCCGTGTGTCAGTTTTCAATTTCCAGAATAAAATTTAATTGACAAGTTACTAAGCTTACCAGTAAGCCTGTGTGCAACCATTATTAAAATAGTCCTTAGGTAACAAATAAGGAAATTTTCCTGCCCCTTGTTACTGACAAGATCTAGAAAAATAATAAATTTAAAATTAAAAGTGGCGTTAAGTGACAACAACAAAAATCCTAGGTAGCTTCGACTTTTCTTCGCAAGTTTCAAGCTTCGCTTCGCATTCAAAAAGTGGTCTTCGCACACCCCTACCGATAAACATGCTTCGTGATGTCATGACTAACTTCAGAGCAAGACTTCAGCAATGTGTGAATGAAAATGGAGGATATTTGCAAGAGTTTATTTTCCATACCTAACTTGCGTTCTAAAAATGGTTTCATGGTGTAAATAAAATGGCAAAATATGCTGAATTTAATGACAAAGTGTGAACAATATTTTGTTAGAAAATACAAGAGTTATTACACTTGCAAGACCGTAATATATTTCTGCCGCACCCTGTATAGTATTAAAAAGTGTCTATATAAGAATTTTAATCAAAATAGTTAGAGCCGATTCTAAGAAAATTATTTTTTTAAATTTTCAAATTGAAGTAAACTATCTTTAATTTTAGGAGTTGATATATAATTCCAATAACCCCACAGGTGGAGGGGAAGGACTTTATTAAAACGTTAGATACCAAGTTTTATTTCGATTGGTGAAATAGTTACGGCTCTAGTCCAAGCAACAGAAGCATAGAAAGATGGCTTTACAAAAACAATTTTTCAAGATTCAGAAGCTCATGAAACGTCAACATCCATCAAAATCTCGAGTTTCAATTTTTTGGAGATCACAAAACCTATCTCTTCAAGAGGTCGCGAGAAAGTAAAAAAAGACTAATTACAATTACAGGGTCAGGCAGTCAAGATTCCAGGAAGGGCTGGTGGGCGTGGGGTTGTGAAAGCGGGGGACTCGACCTTAGGCGTCTAGACATCCGGAATTTAGTAGCTAGGGAGCGTTGGTCGAGTGAGCAGCGTGCGTTTGCCGTAAAGGCGTATTACAAAAATGAGGATAGTTTCGTTGGCGCTCAACGCGCCTTCTGGCGAGAGTTTGGTCCACCCCCACGTGCTCCCGTGCCTTCTGCAAAAACTATCGGCCTGCGAGTGAGAAATTTTGAAGCCACTGCTAGCACGACACAGAAAAGAGGTGGTAGTGAAAAAAAACCAGCCTCACTCCTTAGAATATTGATTGTGTGCCTATAGCCCTAGCAAGAAGTCCGTGAAAATCGGTTGGACGACTCAGTGTAGAACTTGGTCTCAGTAATCGAACCGCGAGAAGGATTCTGAAGAATGACCTCCACTACCATCCATATAAGATTCAGGTAGTGCAAGACCTTAAACCTTAAGATTACAATAGCTGAGTACGTTTTTGTCAACAGATGTTAAATCTCATTGAACAAAATGGAGAAAGAGAGTTCACCCATTCAGAAAAAGTGATGGTTTGGTGCGTAGTATTGTTTCGTGGAATAATTGGCCCTTATTTTTTTGAAAATGAACACGGAAACATGGTGAAGGTGAACTCCGATCGTTACGCTGACGTGTTGATAACTTTTTCCCTGCTTGCACTCGATGACTATGAACCAGATGAAAACACATTTTTCCAGCAATATGGTGCAACTTACCATACTGCCGGAGTTTCAATGAATTTGCTGAGGCTCACATTTTCTGGTCATCTCATCAGCAAGTCCGGCGATTTCCTGTGGCCTGCCTGTTCACCAGACTTTATGGCTCCTGACTATTTTCTCTGGGGATAGCTTAAATCCCAGGTTTTCAACGAGAATCCGCCAAGGACCAGGGATGATTTGAAGGAGCGAATTCGGCAAGAGGTCAACATTCCGTTGGAAATGCTACGCAACGTCATAGGCAGCTTCGCTCTCAGACTCCGACAATGTATGCAAAACCAAGGACTCCATCTTACTGACACCATCTTCAGAAAATGAACATTTTCCAGGTACACTAGTAATCTCCACTCATGTACATTACATTTATGTAAAAAAAAAAAAGCTTTTTTAAATTTTTTGTGATTTTATTAAACTTGCCGTTTTACTGCCTCACCCTATATTTACATATTTAAAGTTTATTAACTTGAATATTTTTGAAAAAGGTCTCAATTATTATCTTTTTAATCATTTTTTCAACTTGTAATGTGTGTGCGCTTTGTGTAGTTGTAGTCCAGAGTTGTATAAATCCTCCCGACAACAAGAAAATTCCATAACGCCAACAAGGATCATCCATACAAGCAGAAAGAGATGGATTGGAGTGAGATACATCGATGATAAACTAATGTGTAGTAACTAAACATTTTGTTGGGTTACTCATTTTATTTCTGCTACATATACATGTCTGATCTTATTAAATAAATTGGATTTACAAGTATGTACAACAGGCCATATATTATGTAGGCTTAAAGATAGGATATTAGTTTCACAGAACTGCTCTAATTAACATGCATATATATTATTTATTTTCTTAAGTTTGTTAGCTTTTAACATTAGAACAATAATATCATTGGCTTGATGAACATTATAATTTTATTTAAGGTTGGTCTCACACCTAGTTATATTGCCACTTAACAAAAAATATCAATTAATACACATGCTGCCGAGCACATAAAATATATATATATATCTTGTGACCACCAAGGTCACATGATGACATATTGCCAAAACAACCATATATAATTAATAATCATCCAACACCTCCTTGCAGAAACTTACACGTACTACACAAATGAAAACTCATACAAACATATTTCACACCTCCCCTCAATGATTCTAAGCATTGAAATTTGAGTAAGCTGACACAATACGTCTCTCATCAGAGACCTACAAAATTCGACAAAATCTTCCAAGATATTTTGGTGGCCGTACCTCCCGGCCACTTCTAGTTACCATTATTGCAGTTGTTGGAGAGGAGGATTTTCCAGGTTGTAGCACAGACGTAACATCCTTATTACACTCTCCCGTTTCACCTGACGAATGGCCAACCTGATATTTTATGTATACAACTAAAGCCGTTTCCAAACCACTGGTGGCCGGGCCTTTGATACATCTAATAATAAAAATACTCCATATGTTACATTAGATTAATTTGAAACCAAAGTGCCTATTAAAAGATTGGGTTGAAGGAAGTGCCAAAGTAACTAATGCATCTGCCAAATATATGCATACCCAAGTAAGATTTACTCTGCCAGAAATGTGGGGAAGAGATAAATCAAATCAGTCAATCAGCCAGATCATAAAAGTAAAATCACTGGTCGACAAATATCTGGATGATTTACGAGATCTATAAAGTCGATTAGAAAGGCTTTACCTGGGAAGCAGTATACAAAGTTTACAGTATTTTGAGTGTATGTTTTCCATGCAGAGTCATGATTTTAGAAATTAAACAAGAAGCCAGAGGATGGCCAGAATGGTTTATATAACTTTCAAGAAGGGAGAAGGTAAGCAAATTAAAAATTACGAGAATTCTTTATGATGAAAGTTTTGGGCAAATACATGATACCCCACATTGTAACACTATGGAATCAATCACCCCGCTTTGGGCGTCGATTGAAACACTATGGATTAATTCCCTGATATAATAATGCTGTGATGATGTTCAGGTTGTCTATAGCTCCGTGGTCGAGCGCCTGTAATCACTGTACGGAAAATATACCGTTTAACCAGCTGTCTATAGCTCCATGTTCGAGCACTAATAAGAACGGTATAATTAATAAATGTGAAAAAAAGATAACTGTTGGATGGCTCTTTATTCACACACGGTTTTTTAAATGACACCTGTTAATTACTTATACATATTCTAATTAAATGTTTATATCACTGCACACTTGTGATATTAATGTAAGTTATTTTATGCTGTGTTAGACTGTGACTGCCACTGTATGGCTCTGACTGACTTGTGCGTGGGCGTTTGGATCCCGGAGATGCCTTAAACATACGCACAACGGTTTGTATATGACATACCCCTTGCTCTTTTCTCCCCTCGTCACCAGTGTAAAAACCAAAACCAACTAATAGAAAGAGTCCTGGCGACAAGTGTTGTGAAGGCTAGTTTCTTATTGGTATAGGTAAGTGGCGTCTTTTGACAAATACTGCGGAGTTGTTCCTTTTAACAGGAAATAGCGCAGTTGTTCTTTTAACAGGAAAGATGGTATAAAAAAATATATTTTAGAGGTGTAATCCTTTTCACATTATTTTTGAGAAGTGCGTGTTTCTTCATGGATGAATCTTAAAAGGATACTCTACATATATTACTTTAAATAAAAATTACCTTCATCCATGACTCTTTACATAATTTAGATTAATCCAAACCATTATCATTACAACATATACCCATTTACAACATCCATCTGGGAATTCAAACATCACCATGGATAGCGCCTTGGATATTAATACTGGTGTAATACTTTTCAGTCACAAGGATAATCGCGGGGTGTGTTGACTTAACCTACCACAGTGTAGTGGCTGCTTGCCACATGCTTGTTATGTAAAATTTCCTTTAAATACGCCCTTGAATAATTGATACATTTTGACTCATGATACAGATACCACCTATGAATAGTATGCCTTGGCAAACTCTAACAGCACTTTTGTATCTGGTGACTCTAAAAACTTTGTAGATCTTGTTTGTGTTGGTGGGATTTCTACCTAAAAACAAAAAGCATGTTTATTGTTCAATGGATCACCCTAATCTTTTATGACAACAGGAACAATCCATAGTGTTTTCAATTGTTTCATACAATGCTCTATTGAAATACAAAATAATTATTTAATTCTCATTTATAAACAATCATCACAAAACCGTACTTTATGAGTAAGATAACTAAACATACGTTAAAAAAAAATGTTAACCCACTAAAATCACCACAATCATTTTTTTATTGGTTCAATGTACATTAACCTAAAGTGAATTAGATATTGCGGCTGTATTCATCCGGCAAGGAAGCTATCAGTAGGTTTTGTAGTAGCGCATGTTCAACTTCAGCCGATTATGTCACTCAATCATCTTTACAAGCAGCACACCACCAGCCAATATGGACCCTCTAGTTGCTAATTGAACGTAGCAGCTGGTTGTAACTCTATATGGTTGACATTGTATTCTGGTCTTATTGTGTTGTAAGTTGTGTTTTGCGATCACGGAAATAAACTAGTCTGGGAATCAGATTACGTTTTTTAAATATATATAAAAAGTATGAGTGCTTGTTTAATGCCTCATCCACGGGGTACGTCAAAGGATACACCTCCCAAGAAGATGATGAAAGAATTGACTGTTGCAGGGCTTAATGCTACTTTAGGGCCTTTAATAATGAAATAAAACCCATACTTAACACATACCGGTGAAACAATAACCTTGTGAGACTGTGGGTCTTGTCACACTTTCAATCGCTCCTAATACAAGTGCTGAGTAGAGAGGTGTGACCCCTGAGCAGCCAATGCTTGCTGTTGCAGCTACCAGCAACCACGGTGTATTTAATCTGGTACGTATCGTAAAAATTAAAATATCACTTGATCCAACCATGGGACTCACATTCATAAAGGAATTAATTGATAAAGCTTAAGAGATTTCCATTTTCTCTTATAGTTAAGTTGTTCAACCTCTAGACTGTTCTCATTTATACTTTTGGTGTTTTGTATGCCAAGACCTAACTCTTGATTCATGATGAAATCCCACAAACTTCTTAATGCGTATGTATGATTAATCTTACTTTGCGATTTTGTGACTAGACTACAGCTTTTTTACTCAACATGATTTAAAGATGAAATAAATAGAAATTAAATTTAATAATAACCCAAATACTCTCATAATGCCCATAATATATTAATACATCACTAATCCCCCTTCACTTTATTCATGGCCTCACTGCCCACTGAGGTACACGACACTTCAATATTTCTTATAAGATTTACAATTCTAAATTTTTCTAGTCTCTTTTATGGCTACCCTATTTCATTCTCTAATTTATCTTGTGTTAAACTACGAAAACTCCACCAGTGTAGATATTATCAAGTAAGACTAGCAAGTTTTTGTGTTACAGGTCCATGGAGCAAACACTTACTTCCCAAGTCCAGAGAGGCAAGAGCAATTTGAACTGATGTTGAAAACAGCCCACAGCCTTCGTGTGAACATGATACGAGTGCTGGGTGGTATCTTGCAGAGCGACCATGAATTATCCTGGGAGCAGCTAGTGACTATACGTAGGCTTCATCAAAATCTAGTGTCTCGGCAAGAAAGTGCCATATTGTTAATTCCCCGAGCTAAAACTATACTCAGTGAGTTAAACCCGACAGTGGAACGCCAAATGGAACTAATGCTGTCTGGCTGCCCACTCAAAGTAACACCCGATATTAAATCTTGTCAAGATAATTTTTCTACCAGCCTAGCTAAAACGATTAAATACTCCAAGAATAAAGACTTGTTATTTAACTTGAACAGTGATATAAATTCTATAAATGTTGACACAGTTCAATGGATTTTCACAAAAATGAAGTCCAATGCGAAAGGAGATGAAGGATATTTAAATCAAATAATTCAGGAAATTCGGTCAGGCTTTCTTACTCTATCATATTCATTATTGCTTGGTATCATAAATCACATTCCTCTATATTGTATTCTTCCGGATGATCAAGAATCAGTTCAGTTTCTTCTACAAAATGTGTTCAATCTGGATTATCTGCTGAATGGAATTGTAAATATGGACTTAGAGGGAAAATATAACGATGCAAATTCACTATTGCAAAATGTGTTATTAATTTTAAACAGCAAAAATGAACTACTTTCACAAAAAAGTAGGTTAAGAATAATGAGACTTAAAAATTTATTAAAAGAAAATAACTGTGAAAGAAATAATAAACCTTCAATTTCATATCAAATTAACTATCGAGATATTTTCTCAACTATAAAACTTGACGAATTTCCTGAGGATGTTACAAATGCAAAGGAAACATTGATTGCATTATCGGAGAAAGAAAATTACGATCTTGCTGCTTATTTATATAATTTTGACTCTACTCTTTATGGAAATGATAGAGATGCAATCCTCCTTGCCTTTTTAGAGCATTTAAGTGTATCCATTCCAATTGATCATGTAGCTTCAGTTTATGTACATACACTACTCATTCACATTAAAATGAAAGTTATTACTAAAGAAGGCGGAACATTTGTGCCAACTTCCCATAGTAATATTGTTTCTCTTCTAAACGCGTTCGGAACTCTAAATATTGATATGACGGAATTAAATACAGATATTGCTCACGCTTTTAGGGATGAGATAGATTGGAAGCATTTATTAAAAAACTTCCCATATAATGCTTATAGTCGCCCTAGAACGTTACTTATTGCTATGTTTAATCATATATTAGGTTTTCCGAACTATATAAAACCATGCCATAAAATAATTATTAGCTCATTTCTAGAAAAGACTCAACCTAAGTACCTGATGTATCAAATAACCGCAGCTCCTTATAATAATTTGATGCTAAATTTTAAAAACCCCAATCTAAATGCATCAGTGGAACTACCTTGGCAGCATGATTATTCTAGTATCGCTTCAAATCTTTCACTAAGTTATGAATATGACACATTTTTACAAAACTTTTCTTTACCTATTAATAAAGAAAACACAATAACCAATGGTGACAGTAAAGATTACATTGATGAGAATTTCATCATAAGATCATGTCTAAATAGTTCTCACAAAGTGAAATTATTAGATATGAGAAGAATATTCAAATCTATTGATTCTAATGCACCCATTGATCATGTACGAAGAATTTTGGAATATATACAACAGTACCACATTGAATATGTAAGTACAAAACCCTTTACTAGCCGAGGGTATTTACTAAAGGCTATACTAAACTCCCTCTTGACAAGCAATGATTTGGAAAAGGAGGTTACTGACGCAATTTATGAGGTACTTCCTTACGTGGCGACATCAAGCGAGGGAGCTATCCCAGCAGACACCTACTATTCATGTAAGCCAAAGATTGCTCCAAAAGCTTATCTTACTCTTCTATCGCCAAATACAAAGTTATATGATAATTTGCCTCATTCAAATATGCCAAACAAACTTGTTCAACAACTCAATATACAATCAATCAAAAATAAAACCAAAATATTAAATCTTGAAAATGAAGAAATAATTCACGATCTCGAGTTTTGTGGGACAATTCAAAACACAATCATTTGGTTTGATGTGGAAAAATTACTAAAAGCATTATCACCAAGTACCTCAACAGAATCAGTTTTATTAATGCAACATCTACTTAATTCAGAATTTGTTCAAAACTTTCCAGTAGGGTGTCATAAGACAAGAGCCAGTCTATTAAGAGAAATTTTACATCTAATGAGAGAAAAACTTAATCTCCCCCAAAAATATGTCAACGCAATTGATGAAGTTAAAAATAAAATACTCTCCAATGGAACAGCCTCTCTTCCGCCAGTGTTTGTATGTATCACAATTCCAACAGTAGAAGATGAACAGGATACATTACAAGGTCAAATTGATTTTGAAGCCACATATTTTTCTAAACAACCACAATCAAACCTAAACCAAGAAAACCTAACACCTTCACAATTATTTCAAACCAATAAGGATATTTCAACTATTTATTACTCTGATATTAACAAAATAATCACTAAACAGCCAACCATAATGGATATGAAAGATAAAGCAGACATTGAATGGAAAACATCCACTACTAGTTATGACAATTATATAAATGTAAACAATGATGAAATCAAAGTTGTAGTTACAAAAATGCCATCGAAAAATTTTCAAGTTTCACCTACAAACGAAAATAAAACATCAATCAACAATGAAACAACCCTAGTTCTTTCTAAAACAGGTATCTTAATGCACATACACAACGATAAAGTGCCTTTTACTGATAATGAACACACGTTTTCAACTAGAGAACAGAAGTTGCCATATATAAAACAGGGTAATTTAGCTACTGTCAACAATACTGAAGTAAAATCAATTAATGACGTTGAAAGGGAAAAAGCATTAACATCATTTCCTTTGAGATGGCCAACAAATGTAAATGAAGAAACACACAAATCATATATTTACAATTTGCCGTTTTATAGTACAGAGACTCCATTTGACATAACACTTGAACTATTACCATATGAAGTATCAAGCAACAAATATGAATCAGCAACTATTTCTAAAAATGGGACCTCTAACAAGCTTTGGAATACCAAAATACCACCTAACATAGGCCTTAAAAAAGCACCACAGAATGATTTATATGCCATTGTTAAAGATACGAAAACTACAAATAAGGGAGACTTATATGTTGAAGCAATGGAAAAAAATGATATTAATTATGATGAATTAAAACTATACAATTTACTAACTATTAGTTCTGAGTCAGCAACTGTTGCTAGTCAAGTACAATTTAATACACTTGGAGATACACAAGTAAATGAAGAAATGGAGAAAATTGCAAGTTTTCAAGTTGCTACTGTTGGTAAAGATTTATTAACTACAGAAAAAAAAGATTTATTTTCTAAACTTGAATCTTATTTACCAGTTAAATCTATGGAATCATTAATCAATGTTAATTATGAGAAAATAAAACCATTTAAATTATCGACAACAATTTATGAATCAACAACTAATATTAGAGATGAATCATATAGTAATATTGGAAATACATATTTTATACCAATTAATGTAGACATTGAAAAAGTGACGCGAGCAGAAGTATCATCAGAACCGATAACTATTGTTAAGGAAGGATCATTTGTGGAACCTGATATGAATTGGGCAGATAAAGATACGGAGGCTGAAGACGGTACACCCCTGAAATTAACAATTATTTCTGAATCAGCAATAGATGATTATAAAACACCAACTATATTACTTGACACAACAGAAACACCAATTAATAAGAAATTCCAGGAAATAGCAGAGGGAAAAGTATCATCTCTAGGAATTGAAGCAATAGTTACATCACAAGAAGTATCATCTTTCAAACCTGAAACTTTTTTTAAGGTTAAATATATGGATACATTAAATAACATTATTTCTGATAAATTAAAACCAATTATATTATCAACAACATTTTCTGAATCAGAAACTAGTAAACTAGAAAATACAGAGGACTCAATAAATGTAGGGATCAAAAAAATGTCAGAATTGGAAGAGTCATTAAATGGTGTGAAACCAGAAACTATGAAAGAGACATCCGAAAACCCACATACTTATTTACCATACAAAATTAAAAATGAAACAAATATGTTTAGTGTCGATGGATCAACAACTATTTTAAATGAGCTGGCTCCTGCCCAACCTAATTCAATAGGAGTAAAATTAATTGAGTTGGAAAACGTGACCCAACTAAATGGACCAACATTTGGTTTAGGAAAAATACCTCTTGCTAATATAAAAACGGCTATTTTTGAGCAGAATGATGTATCTTCAGTATCTAAGAGCTCAGATATGAATTTGGTTAAAATGATAGACTATACTACAATGACAACCTTCGATAGTAGCTTTAATGACTCAAAAAGGTCATATGAGCAAACAACACATTCAAATCAACACAGTACCCCCCAATTATCATTCAAATCCAGGACTAATGGCCAAACTGATAAACAAGGATCATATGTTTCAACAGAAATAACTGCTATGAACGAAGCAACTTATACTCAAGAGGGAACTACTGAAATCAGTCTTAAAACATTTTCATCATATTTAAATTCAAGCAATATTACTAAAAAAGAATCTTATTCTGTTAATGAAACAATGACACTACCTTACACTGTACATCAGCCGTTATATGTAAAACATGAGACAAAAGAACTAGTCCAGAATTTTGCAACTAATTTGGAGTCAATAAAAACAAAAGAAGGTAAAAATGAATTAAGTTTTAAACTACCTTCGTCTGCCTCAAATTCAAAAATAATTAATACTTGGAAAACAACAAATGTTTTCCCAACAAATAGTAATCCATCAAATAGTAATACCAAATATTATTTGGAACTTCAAGCTACAAACAAACAAACACAAGAAACGTCATCCTTCCATCCACATACTGTAATAGCATCCACACATAAAACTAATATTGGTCTAGAATATTCAACGTTTAAGTCAAACACCTTTAAACCAGCAATCAATACTAAAATTGAAACTGATATAATTGAAACGCACAAGGTGACAAACCAATTTGAAGCATTTATTGAAACTTCTCATGAACCAGAAAACATTGAAACACATTTCTTTCTAAT
This sequence comes from Timema californicum, assembly GCA_902141385.1. NCBI lineage: Eukaryota > Metazoa > Arthropoda > Insecta > Phasmatodea > Timematidae > Timema > Timema californicum. Next base: position 37,172 of record CABFOW010001501.1, read on the forward strand.
ACCAACAGAAGAACGCTGTCATAACAGTGGTAATAATTCACTTACTATAGTGATCAGTATTGAAAGCATGTTTGAAGCGATATCACCAAATGTGTCAAAAAATATAAAACGTATTGTTTCAAACTTTTTGGCACATCAAGATGCTTACAAATACTTGAAAAAATATGTGCTAAGGGATTTGAGTTTGGTAGGAATACACATCAATAAAATGTATGCTCGTAACTTAACAAGAACTTTAAAGGTTCCTAGAGGTCCATTCCTAAGAAAATCTTTAAAAATACCATGCACTGATAATCACAATATTAATCAAGTTTTATGGGTAAGCATTCCCTTACTTTTTGAAACGTTAGATAGTAATGTTCAGAACCAAAGCATAAAATTAGTATTAAAATATATAACCAAGGAAGAAATTAGAAACAAACTTAAAGATTTTGATTTAACCATTTACAAAACACGTGGGGACCTTCTTAAAAAAATGTTATTGTTTTTAATGGCTGAATCTATTGTAAATATTAAAGTGCATGATGCAATAAACTATATACTTGAACATATACGACTTGGTGGTCCTGGGCTCCTGCCCCCACAGTTAGATATACCTTGCTCGGCCACACCTCAGTACGAATTAGCTGATTCATGGCCAACATTAACGTCTTATCAAAATTCTAACTCTGAAAAGTTACTTTCGGGGAAAGAAAACTCAATAGATTTTATTCCAGATACTTTTGATATTTTACAAACAGAAAATGATGCATGTGGGGATTTGTGTTCTAATAAAGCACTATTATTAGATAAATTATTAATGCATTTTGTATCAAATAGTGACATAGGAAATACTGTTATAAATGCAATGAATATAGTTAAAAACGGCATTATCCATGGAGGAGCTGGATTACTTTCACCTGATTTGTTTATTGTTTGCAACTCTTTGGTGTGGATAATAAAAGAAAGATCCAAATCAATAAGTATAATTGATGATGCTTTCCAATTAGAAACAAGATGTAAAATAGGTTTGTTCTATGTATCACGGCATAAAATATTTAGGATTGATGTTCCCAAACTTTTCCAAGCTGTTCAAATGGACAGGAATCTAGAAGAATACGTCTTAACTTTATCTTACATAAGTGCATCGGATATACTCTCTAAATTGAGCGAAGCAAATGAAGGACATATGTTTGACATTCTTAAATACAATACAAGAGGTGAACTTTTGCGTGATATACTTATGATTTACAAAAGAGTTCCGTATTTAACTGACAATGCTATTCGATCAATAGAAAAAGTACAAAATAATATTGCCCTTACAGGTATTGGTGCATTATCTCCCGAAGCAAAATATGTATGTGATGAAGAATTCTTGGACACCGATCAAAACTTAGCTCCACAATCCCTAATATCATCTATGATTAATAAAATTGAAACTCCACAATCCTTAAAAATATATTCTACTTATCCAATTGATTCAACTGCTACGCGAACTGGAATACCGTCATTAAAAACACTTAACGATACTGATAATATGACAACAATAAATTACGAACAAAACCTTTTGAAAGATTCATCATGCTTGGATGATGTCGATACACCATCAAAAATCTCCACTGTTGGTATATTAGATCTTTTCAGTGCTGTAAATAAAAATGTCTCAAAAAATTCACTAAGTATTGTAACTAAATACCTTATTGATCAAAATATTAAAAGTGTACAAGACATTAACTTTGAAAACTACAAAACAAAAGATAAGTTGTTACGGGATCTTTTACTTTTTGTCAAGATGAATACTGATATTGAGCCAATAATGTCAAACTTAATTGATGAGATTCTATTGAATATTCTTGTGAGTGGACCTGGAGGAATCCCACCAGTACTGAAATTAAAATGCCCATCTAGCTCATTAACAAAAAATACAGAAAATAGTGAAGAAGCAACTGAGCTGACCCTGTTTACTATGACAGAAACTTTAAATGATGAAAAGTTTAGTACAAGAGCTGTATCTGTGGTACCTATTCCTGTAATCTCAGTAGACCTAGAGTTAACGGAAACAGGTATTACAAAAGAAAATTATATTCCAGCAGCTGACTTAACAATACAACGTTATTCAACAACACATTTGCCACTTGAAATAAATGTTGAATCATTAACATATTTTAATTCAGAAAATGATGTAACTACACCAAAATTAGTCAAATCGCTTAAAAACTCATTTTTGTCTGAAACAACCGAGACTAAACTTCAAAAGACTAATTCCAACATTCAAATATATCAGGATAAAACCACAGAACATGTTACGAATCCGAATGAGAAAGATGAAACAAATGTTATGGTTATAGAAATGACTGAACCTCATTATCTAATTAATAAATTAGCCCTAGAAACTACTGAATCGTCTTCAGGAACTACGAATTTAGCTGCGGAAGAAACAGATGTTTACACACAAAAAACGGAAACAACACAAGAATACCATAATTTGTCTGATGACACAGAAGAAATGACTGATCAAGCAAAAGAAACTAATTATATTTTAACTGAAACAACTGATGGGCTGATAAATACTATTGGACCTTATACAGAAGGCATAGAAACATCAACTTACACTCTTAAAGCTAACGATATAGTGTCATATGATTATAATATGCGTACAGATGAAACGGTAACAAATGAAGAATTTACTAAGACAAACACTAAAATGGTCAACATTACTTTTCCCCCTAGTGTCCCTCCCAAAGAGCAAGGAATGAATACTGAAAATTCTATTGGAACAATATTAGATACAATTGAGGAATCAACATTAGAATCATTTATTTCATTATTACCTGAAATATCTCAAGTAAATACAGATTCCTCTGCAAGTAAGTTTGAAACATCGACATTTTCTATCAAGGGGGAAAAAGAAATAGAAACAGAAATACCAACATTGCGGGTAACTTCGAGAGTCCCAATTATTGAACAATTAAAAGAAACGTCTAAAGATGACATTTACACTGCTTACAATGGAAAAAACAACTATGTGACTTTAAGTACCTTACTTGAAACTGATGCTTTGGTATATAAAACATCTGTGGGAACAGCTAGAAAATCAACAAGCCTACCCCCTACAACTATATTATCCAATGAACAACCAAAATTGGAATACAAACTTTCATCTCTCTCAGAAATATCTACAGCATTAGAAAATGTAGTAAATGAAAAATTAGCTGAATCATCAACTAAAAGTAGTGCTTTCTCATACGCTGAGCCTAACAGTATGTCCACCACAAAAAAGTCAAATGAATTTAGTGTTACTGAAATTACAAATGAACGTGTTAGTACAATAAAAGAAAAATTAACTCCTATCATCGAAACATTCAAAAGCTTGGAGACTGGAACTGTGAGTTTGATTGAGAGTTTAAATAATTACTCATTTCTAACAGGAGAAATAGAACATAAGCCTTTGATTGAAACTACGATGACACCTTTTGATACATCTCAACTCCTTGTCAACTCAACAGAAATACCACGTGGACCTAAATCCTTAATAAATATAAATTCTTTAATTTTAAAGGAAAATGCCTGGCCCATAAATTTAACGGAAATCAATCACACATATAATCAGAATCAAATAGTAGATTATAATAAAACATTATTAGACTTACAAATTGCTCCCACAACTAGCACAAACTACGAAAGAGAACCAACAAATTTTACAGAAACCAGACCAGCCTACACTGATGACCAAGTATTAGGTCACACAGATAAATCATCAAAAATGACTGTCACAACAAACACACCTTTTGAAAATACGTCATTTAACTATATGAAAGCCAGCCTAGAAAATGACAATAAAGTAATGGGACAAAATGGTAAACCATTGGACCTATTAATTACTGTCACACTAAACACTTTTTATGAAACAACGCAAGATAGCTCCACAGTAGTAAATCACACTAATAAATCATTACAAACACCCTTTGTTGACATATTTAACTTTGACTATGAAAATAAGGAGACATACTCCACAGAAACAATACCAGGTAAAACTGACAATCAAATACTAGGTCCCTCCAAGATGTTACCGAAAATATCCATTGATATCACATCAACCCCACTCTGGAAAACCTCACCAATAAATTATACAGACACAAGACCAGCATATACTGACAACCAACTACAAAAAACAAATACTGTTAACAAACGTGTAGGTGACATGAAAGCAAAAGTTTCTATTGATCCAAAATATCTGCAAACAGCTAAATTAAATGAAACTACCTATGCAGAAAATACAACAGGATTAATTATATCTACAAACAATATCATAAAATCAACTACGGAAATATTTACTACATTAAAAACAAAAATACCAACCCAATCATCAACAAAAACTATATATTCTTTAAACAAATTGAAAGACACAAATGACAATATTCCGATTATATCCAGTGTAAAATCTGAGACGTCAACAGAGACAACAAATGAAAAGTCAAAGACAGATATTTCAACTCAAACATTGAGTTTACGGGTTACAGACAACCCTACCGAATATTCAACAGAAATATTACATGAAGTCTTCTCAAGCGACTCAACACCTTCGAATTTGGAATTAGTAAAAGACACACCAAACACATATACTGTGACAAATGGTGCTTTAATACCTAATATTAAAACAATTGATATTCTTGCACAGGAAGAGATGAAAGATAATGGAACCAATATTTTAATCGATAATGAAATTATCGTTGATAGTAATACAAATACTCCACCGGTAGAGGTTACTACAACAAACGTCACAAATATAGACGTCAATGATGAAGCATATGATAACATGGTTTCTGAAACTATATCAGCTGAGAAAAAAGAGCAGTTTAACTTTTTTACTTATTCAGAGGCATACATAGATCAGATATCTAGATCACATGTGACAACTATTAAAATCGTACCAGAAACAGAAGAACTCATAGAAAAAGATACCCACTTTATTGAAACCATACCTATGACAAGTGAAAGCTCCCAATTAACTAGAACAAAAACTATATTTACTAATGTTGAAAACAACAGTTTTGAATCTAGCACAAACAATGACAATCAGTTACAATCTACTGTTACTGTAAGCTCAATATATTCATTGCAACCTATATATTCACTTTCAACAGTATTTCAAACCAGGGAAATAACACAGATTACTAAGAATCCATTTAAATCTGAAAATATTTTAAACGATGATTATGAATCTATTACAGAATCAATGCAAAGATTAACTAATGTTGTGCCAAATCCTTTCCTAGAAATCAACAATACTTTTGATGAAACAATCACGGGTGTGCAAACAGAATCAACAACATATTGGTGGAAAAACAATGCACATTTGAGTGATGCTGAAGAAGATATTAATACTACAATAATCGTTCCAGAAGAATGTTTAGATTATGCAAGCGGAAAAGTATTTGAACAGGTTAAGGTGGACATTAATTCACTTTTTGATGCGTTGAGTGAAGATGTTCCTCAAAAAGATAAACATGTAGCTCAGGGTGCTCTCACAGAAATGCATATACCTCAAGAACTTGTAGAGTATAGCTTGAAAAAATACGTAACAAAAGCTTTTCTTTTGCAAGGGCTACTTAATTATATTATAAGGCAATCATCTTTAGAAGAAAATGTTGCAAAATCTGTGAACAGTTTGTTTCCCTATATTTCCACGACGGGAGAAGGTAGCCTTCCACCAGTTGTTAAGTTTATTTGTATTTATAATAGTACAGAAAATTCAAAATACCCATTAAGAAATTTAACCAAATCACCTTCCTTGATTTCAAAATACTGTGCAGATCCTGGAGTTGATTTAGTAACTCCAATAATTACTATGGACATAAATTCATTGTTCAAAGCTTTTATAAAACAAACACCTCATAAACTTAAAATTATTGCCAAAGACTATTTTAGCAGACTTGATTTCTACAAAAAAATTAGGAAGTTCGATATAACAGCATACATGTTCAGGGGTGAATTACTTCAACATATGCTTGCCTTTCTAACAAGTGAAGCAGCACTCGATTCCAAAGTACTACTTGCACTTTCAAGATTAATAAGTTACGTTGATTTAAATGGTCCAGGTTCATTACCAGCGGATGTTAAGATTGTTTGTAACGTTACTGTACCACCAAAAGTTAGTAAAGTTACAAAATATTTAATTCCCAATTATAGTGAAGCATTACGAAATGAAAGCTTAATTTTTGATGAATTACTGTCACCTAACATTAGTTTACCATCATTACCTGCGAATATTAAAATAAACTTTGACTATTTAGAAACAACCCAAGAAAGTCAAACTAAAGAACATAATGGTTGGCTAAATGTAGACATGAATCAACAAGTGATTACATACCTGGATGAAATATCAGGGCCTTGCCATGATGAAGGGGCGCGATTTAAGGTTTCCTTTGATATACAATCACTTATGGATTTTTTCTCTATTACCTATTCAAAAAAAACCTTAAATAAATTAATGAATATTATTAAAACGGCTGAAGTGCAAAGAAAGTTGATCGACTTCAAATGGAACATTAATCAAACACGATATCTAGTTCTTAAAGACATGCTAACATATATAAAGTATAATACAAATATTGGTAAAAATCACATTGAATTGTTTGATGACATTTTAAGCAGCATACACGAAATCAGTGAAATTGGTGTCGAACATCCAGGCTATACATTTTTGTGCATCAAGGAAAATGAGTCCAAAAATGAAATGATAGTTTCTGAAATTACAGAAGGATCATATATAGTTAAACCTATGGCTGGACTATGTTCTGGCGAAGATGATTTATCGCCTGCATATTTAGTAGATATAGAAACTCTATTTTCGTGTTTGGACACAAACACGCCCCTTCTCGCCAAATCCATATTAAAGGTTTATTTTAGTAGTCCTGACTTTTATAAAGTTTTAAATGATTTTAAATTTACGAACTATAAAAATCGAGGTTACCTCCTAGATGGTTTATTGCAATACCTGATCTGGCATGTCCCAATGGAGCAACAGGTTTTGCACGCTGTAAACACCGTCGTGAAGCACATTCAGACTGATGGAATTGGAGTAGAGCCACCAGATATTACAATTGAATGCACAAAGAAGATGCCTAATATTACAAGAGAATCAACAGCCCCTCTAATTTTGAAATTGGACGATAAACAGAGTATATCAATGCCTTATTTGTTTGGGACTGATTATGATAATCGAGAAGACTACATTGACAGTGAGGAGTTGAGTATTGTTATTCCAAGACCCTGTGTGGATGATGGTGAACAAAGCGAAGTTCTAACAGTGGATCTATCTTCATTGTTTGAAGCTGTAGAAAATACAGTTTCGAAAAAGGCACTCGAAAAGGTAATGGACATGGTAAATAAAATGGACGCTAAACAATATTGGTTTAATTTTGACTGGGAGGGTTACAAAAGTAAAGGAGAACTCTTAAAGGTTATGTTATCACTTTTAAAAAATTATAGTAACATAGATGAAGACACTGTAAATAGCATTACGGAAGTGTATAATCATGTGCAATTACAAGGACCAGGAGAGCAATCGCCCAATATCAAGTTTGTTTGCATAGTACATGATAATGATGGACACAATCCAAATAAATCACACTTAGTAAATTCAACATCAGGTTATTGTGAAGATGGTGCCTCTCCAATATTGTCACTGAACATATCAACTTTGTTTAAAGCTATCAAACCCAAAATACCAAAATATTATAAGGTAATAACGAGCAATTTTTTTGGAAAATTAGATTTTTATAAAAAAATTCGTGACTTCAAATTTGAAGAATACAAGAGTCAAGGCCAACTTCTACAAGAGCTACTCGCATTTTTAATTACAGAGACTTCTCTAGATTTTAAAATTATGCAAGTGTTCTCAAATTTGATTCAATATGTTCGTTTGGATGGTCCGGGTGCATTACCACCAACTATTCGAGTCACTTGTAATATTAAATCCACTCCAAAGAAACTCCAACTATCATCAATGCCAATCATAAAAACACATGAAGGTAGAGTAGAAACATTTCTTACTTTAAGCTCAAAAATAACATCAGATTATTTATCATCGACGATTAAAACAATGCCACCTAGAATTTTAAAGGCAGATTTTAAAGGGATTTCATCTTCAAATACAGAGATTACGCCACATACTTTATCACAATCGATTATTTCTAAAACTCCATCAACTTTCAGTTCTGAAGTAGAACTAGCACCAAAGCTTCCAACTAATCTTCCAACAATTACCATAAATGAAAATATCACAGATAAAATTAATCTCAAGAATATTTCCATCATAGCAATTCCTGAATTATGCCGAATAAAAGGTTCTTTAAACATGTCGAGTCCTATTTTGACAGTTGATATACCTTCATTAATAGCAGTTTTAGATCCAAAAATATCAGGTTCAACATTTTCAGAGTTAATTCAAGTCCTCAATTCTTCAGCTATTTCAACTTATGTCTCAAACTATAACTTTGACAACAATCCATCCCGAGGGCAACTTCTAAAAGACATTTTGAATTTTGCCAGGCACAGCCAACAGCTTGACATATCCCAACAGGAAATAGCTAGTAATATATTAACTCACCTTCAGCTCACTAAGGAAAGTTTACTTTCTCCTATTGTTAGATTCGTTTGTGAGGCCTATGAGGGTAAAACAGAAGTGACAGTTATTGCAGATGATTTTAAAAACATGTCATATATGGCCCACTCAAACCTAAACTACTGTGAAGATAAGTTATCTAAATTGGTGGCACCTGTGAAAACATTCGACATCAATTCATTATTCCAGGCATTCAAGCCATCCATGCCAAAATATCGCAGAGAACAAGCTTTATCATTATTTAGTAGCTTATCATTTCACAAGAAAATCCATGGTTTTAATATTAATGAGTACCCGACAAAAGGAAGTTTTATTTTTGGGATGATAAAATATTTAGAAGAAAAACTTTCCTCAAATACAAACATTTATTCAGAAATGTATCCCTATATTCACTTAGATGGACCTGGAAAGGTTCCTATACGGTACAATATTGTTTGTAACATTACAACTGGAAAAAAAAAACCTAGCGATTCTTTCGAAAACATTGTTCACTCAAGAAGTACTAAAGTAACATTAGAAACTTTATCTCAAGCTGTTAGAGACCAGGTAGATAATCTTGAACTAACTATGCCTCCAGTTACAACCGAAATAAATGAAGAAACTTCTCAAAGTTTGGATGATAATAGTGATAGTGTGCCAGGCGACATAATAATACCTGACGAATGCCCAGAGGAGGGAACAACCCCTGTTTTAGTTGCAGACTTTGCATCACTTTTCCAACCTTTAAATAAAAACATTTCTGATGAATTACTCAAATATGTTATGTCGGTTTTTCATTCACCCGAAACCCTTACACAGTTAAGAACATTCAATTGGACATCATATGCAACTAAAGCTAGTTTATTGGAACATATGATACAGTTTTTCATTAAAAATACCTCACAATCAGAAAAAGTTGTTGATATTTTGAAAAACATATTGCTGAATATAAAAACAAGTGCAGAAGGATCAGAACTACCATCACTCAAGTTTGTTTGCATTGAAACAAACGACACAGATATAGATAACAAAGAAGAAATTACTGAACCTGTACTATCAATTCCAACCTCAGAAGAATGTATCAGCCAATCTGGAATTAAGGGAACTAATATTTTAGAAATTAATATAATATCTCTTTTTAAAGCTTTGGAACAAACTGCTCCAAGAGTAGAGAAAGCAATTCTAATGGGGTTCATCAGTGAACCAGAATTTCATAATTTTATTACTGGCATAAAATTTAAAAATTTACAGACACGTAGTCAAGTTCTTATGGAAATATTGAATTCATTGAAAGCAAAAATGATCCTTGAAAAAAAAATTGCGGACTCTGTACATATACTCTCAAAATATGTAAAAAAGAAGGGGCCTGGATCACTTCCTCTTGAGACCAGCAAAACTTGCAAAACAATTTACAAAACAGATACAAGAGAAGAAAATCTCCTACCGATCAATTTTTCAGCAATAGATCCTATTGTGAATCCATGTTTTACATCTATAAATGGAGAAACATACCAAATTGATTTCCCATCTTTGTTCTATGCCTTATTACCTAATACCCCATCGGCTTCACTGATTACTATAGTTTCTTCTATGATAAAACAAGAGTTCCACTCACAAATGAAGAACTTTGATCCAACTATTTATAAAACGCGAGCAGAGCTCCTTAAGTCTCTACTTTTGTATTTGGCTGAGCACAAAGAAACATCGGTTGATATTAAGCATTCAATTTTATCCATGCTTACATATATCAATTTTAACGAACTTGGTGCCTTGCCTCCGAATATCATCAAGGATTGTAACAAAATAGGATCTTCATCAGACACTTTGTTTTCTGAGGATTTACAAGGAAATCAATTTTTTGTATCAGAGTCTGGACATTTTTGTTCTGGATTTGAAACAGGCGTAGCCACAACAACAAAGGGTAAAACATTCTACAAAATAAATATAGCCGAGCTGGTTTCAACTCTCCCACCCAATAAAACAGGTGAAAAAGAGTTTTTAATTAAACTTCTTACATCAACTAACTTTAATGATAAAATTAATCGATTGGACTTTAAAAATATTCAGACAAGAGCTGATCTTTTGACTGCCATAATTTCTTTATTTATTAGGAATAGTAAATTTAGTGATAGGGTGGGTAAATATATAGAAAACATTATATCGTTAATTCATTCAAGTGGGTCTGGATCTCTCCCACCACATATAGAGTTTGGATGTAAAAATGATTATTTCAAATATTCAAATAATGACTTAATTTACATTTCAAGAGATGAGTGCTTTTTACCTCTTTCACTACTCAATAATGGCATGCTGTATAAATTGAATGTTACATCGCTTTTATTGGCTATAAACCAAAAAGCACCTAAAGATTCTCTTGAAATAGTTCGAAAATATCTCGAAGATGAGAAATTCCAACAACAAGGTTTCAATGTGATGTCCTACAAAACTAAAGGTGAACTGCTTTATGACATTTTGATTTTCTTAGCTTTGAGACCTAATATACAGTTTGAAAAGAAAATGTCTATTATGAAAATTGTTCCCTACGTTTTACGTGAAAATCAAGGAAAACTCCCACCCATAATAATAACATCATGTGAAGCCAATCTCTCTGCCTCACTACCAGCTGAAATAAATAGTGAAGGCTTTTATCAAACTACTGTATCACCGGTTTTGGTAGAGTTTTCTAATGACACTTCTATATTGTGTTCTTCAAACAATCGCTCAATTATGATGAAAATTCCAGATGCCTCGTCATTATTGCTAGCTCTAGATCCCAGCGCTCCTAAAATACATATAAACACAATATATGATAACTTAAATAAACCAGAGCTGTATACTCGTTTGAGTAATGTCAATATCAACAACTTTGGAAAACAAAGTGATCTTTTGCAAGAACTACTAGTGCATATTTGGTCTGAACTATATGACGAAGTTTCAGATGCTGCAAAAATATTACTTCCCTATGTAAGATATGAAGGACCAGGCGATCAAAAACCCATGATTAAAACGGTTTGCGTAGACCAAGATACATTCACAATTGTCAAAGAACTATCTCTTTCAACTATTCCTGACAAATCTACGTGGGTTTATATAAGCGACAAAGGTTGTTCAATGCTAGGATCAAAAATTCCTGCTACAACAGTTTACAACATTAATACCTTGCCATTAATGGAAACACTAAGTTCGAGTTCAGAGGTGAATATGTTTTCCAACATTATAAATTTCCTAAATAAACCTTATGCTAATAAATATATAAATGGTATTAATATAGAAAGTTATGATTCTCTTGGTGAATTATTACGAACTGTATTTACATTCTTACGATTTACTCCGAACCCATTAGACAATGAAATCAAAAAGTCACTAAGTCATATAGTGCAATTGGTTCAAACCAATGATCTAGGAAAACTTTCAGTTCAACTAACACAGGAATGCAAACTATTAAAACCAATAGATAAGCAAATCAATGTTGACGTAAATGTTCTACTTCATGCCATACAAAAAAATAATTTGGATGGAGAGACCAAGAAAGCACTTCAAGCTCTTTTAGATTTTATTGAGTCGGCAGATTTTAATATGAATAACTATCTACCTCAAATAGATTATGAAAAACCAATTTCAATAGGAGAACTTTTTATAAGCATTCTACTTCAAATGAGAGATAAAACCCCATTTGTCCGAAAATACATTGATTTGATACTACCATACGTTGACGAATCAAATGAAGGGGCCCAACTGGTGTCATTTGATATGAGTGGTCACATATACTATATATTTGATGATGACTATGGAAGTAGTCATAAATTACACAATTATTCAAACATTTCATATGAAATAGACTTTCTACAACTCCTTCTGGTTTTAAAACCAAACGCTCCTAAGAATGAGGTAGCTTTGCTTTTTAAATTTCTTGGAAGCAAAGATATTAACCAATACTTAGAGGGGTTTAACCCTGAAGACTTTAAAACTAGAGGAGAACTTTTGGCTTCTATTATGATTTTTCTTCAAAACAAGTCAAGTACTTTATCAGTCAAATTGTTGGATGCCATTAACGTACTTTTAAAATTTATAGATTATGATGGTATCGGTTCTCTACCTACTAATGATGGTAAGTTTCTAATTGTGAAAAATACAACAAAGACAAGGCTTCGTCAGAACCTTGAAAAATTATATAAGTCAATTTCTATACCTCTACTCAATAAAGAGGGTAGGGTTGCTTTTGAAATAGTTTTCAAATATTTGGCTTCTACCAACATGACTTTAAAATTGATTGAAGGACTAGACTCGAAGCAAACACCTGCTACACAGTTGAAACTAATTCTACTCAAACTACTTACATTTTCTGATAAATCACTCACACCATACATTAACATTTTATTAAAGATTTTAGAAGAAGAAAATAAAAAAAAATCCAATACACTTCCTAAAATAGATTGGATTGAAGTGCTCCATGTTATTCCTGACGAAGGTGTGCCAATAGAGGTCCTGTTTGCTAAAAAAGATCTTTACAAATTTTTAATGTCAGTTTCATTCAAAATGATCATGAAAGATTATCGTGTTGACTTGACACAAACAAGAGCAAAGTTCCTGAAAAATATATTGTCTTATCTACGCACCAAACCTGAGATGCAAGTAGTAAAGGAATCAATTGCATATGTTTATTGGGTCATTAAAGAAGATGGCCCTGGTCTAATGCCAGTGAGTGAAGATGTAATTTGGCCTGAAGAGGAAGAAGAAGCCCAAAGAGGTAAAAAACGTGCATCTGAACTCTTATATCAAGTTTTGGGCTTGTTGAAAAATGATGGAGCATTCGAAATTTTACAAAAACTTCAACAGCTATTTGAATCTTCTTCCAATCTTGATATGGGAACAACTTATATAGGGTATGATGTTATGGAAGAATTTCCACCAAAAGAAAGGCTGCTGGTAATTTTGAGAAGAATATACCACAATTATTTGCTGTTCTTGAGTGAGGATACTGCGCATGCCATAGATACCGTGTTCATGCAACTAGGAGAAAAAAGAGAGGAAATGGTAGACGCCACATTTATTCCTGTTGACTTGGAACAGTTAATGAAAGATGTGCTAGGGTCCTACTCACCACCTTTTATCCTTGATTCTGCTAAGAGACTTGTAAAATTGGTTGATATAAAACAAATACCTTTAGGGAAAGCCTTTGAAGATATGGTACCAAGTATTTTGAAAGTAAATGTACGCATTAGATTAGCTATTTTATTACGAATCATTTGGAGAGCTTATTCAAAACGTGAAAATGCAGAAGTACTTCATGTCACTCAAATGATTTACGAATATATACAACCTAGTAAATTAGGAACTGAAATGAGAGCTCAAGATCATCATATGACTATAATTGCTGCACTTGCAAGTTTAGTGAAATCAAAAGCACCACAGCGTGTGCAATTAGCCAAAAGAGTGACTATCGGTTATCTTACTAGTCAACAACATGCCTATGACAAAGCTCTTGCAAACCTTGTTACGTTAAATCTCTCTCCACTAGAACTTGTTGCTCGAGCTCTAAGAAGATTTAGAGAGAATCAACATGAAATGAATCCACAATTATGGACTGCTGTTTCTACCATTTTTGAGTATTTAAATGTTCCAGAGCATGAGTCGACAGAAGATATAACAGATGATAATTTTGATGTAGTTGAAGAGTTTAAAGATCTCGTCAATGAAGCTGGTCAAGATTCGGAGTCAGATAAACAGTTAATTGTAAGATATATTGTTGAGAAGAAAGATGATCTTACTAAATTGTTTAGGGGTCAAAGAGTTCTCTTGCAGTACTCTTCCAGAGATAAAATGGTTATAATACTTGAGAGACTCTTGAGAATTTACGGGAAACACTTAGACCCAAAAATTATAGATGCCTCAGAGCGCATTTTGAGAAAACTTGACGTATCTGAAGATGAATCATCTGAAGAAGTTCTCAGTGAAGATATTGATGTAGTCCAAATTTTGGATTCTGCTGTGGAGGAGTCTGCATCAAATGACGTATTAAATGCTAAAGAACTTGTCAAGAAAACATTAAAAGAAAATCCAATAATTAAAGATAAGGCACTTGAAGGAATCATCATACAAAAGGGATTCAACAATCAGAGACGGTGTAGTTTAATTTTACGCCGATTATACAGAAAATTTCATCATCAGCTAAACAAAGATATTTCACGCGCAATTCTGAAAATATTTGACTATATTAAAGCCTCGGTATCTAACTCTGCGGAAGATCAATTCCTAGGCAACTTTACATTTAACGGAATTTTTAATAAAATATTTCCCGATGATGAGGAGAACGATGATGTAATAGCTTCCCGAAAGATTGTGCTGGATTTCCTAAATGCAGGAACTGTAAGATATGAAGATATTTTGGAAGGCCTACATCTCTGGAAATTGCCCCTGGATACTCAAGCTGGACTTGTTTTGTACAGACTGGCTAAGCATGTCAATGTTACCAGCGAGCTCTCATCAGCTATAGACACGCTCATAGAGTCTCTTGATACAGACTTAGATGAACTAGCTGCAGAGAATAAAGATGAATCCGTTAAGCCTAATATACTTTTCGAAAATGTATTTGGAAACACTCGTTTGCCAGCTGAAGTTCAAGAAGCACAGGGGCTTGTGATTCATATTTTAATTTCTGGCAGTTCCTCAATCAAAGACATATATCGTGGTGTTGATTTCTCTGAGACGAAAGATCCAAAAGATCGATTGGTGGCCATTCTCAAGAATATTCATGCTAAACGTGAAAATCTAGGTCCAAAAATAAGTAATGCGCTAAAGATTTTGTCTGCTTTCCTTCATGTTCATTTAGGAGATGAAGACATTGATCCTTACACGTTTGATTTTGGTGGATTATTTGATATGACAATACCATCATTTGCACCTCAAAGCGTACAACGTGCTAAATATAAACTACTCAGAGCCATTAAAAGACGACCTGGTCCATTCAAAAAAATATTGGAAAATGTTATTGTATTAGAAAATGAAACGGAACAAGAAACTACAAAGAAAATATTGAAAGCTATCATACATTATAAACGCCAACTATCATCAAAAATTCGTTTGGCAACATCTTTGCTGATTAAGTTTATTCATGGAGATCCTATAGAAGATATACTTGGAGAACCTTTAGAAAGTGATGAAGATGAAAACGAAAGTATTGATGATTTGATTTCAATTCGTTCACTTGATTATGAGAAAAAAACCAATGAAAAGAGAAGGTGGCAAAAAAGGAGGGGTGCCAGAGTGTTTGTAAAGGAAACAAAATCATCACAGGAAACAATTTTTTCTTAATAAAATAATTAACTTACATAAAAAGTACTAATGAGCTGATTTTTCCAAAGTCAATTATTTAATTCCTTGATTATTCAATTTGAGCTCAAAACTCAATCTAAATAATAATAATAATAAATTACTTGTGTATCTGACTAAAATTCAGCTTAATTTATTATAAAAGTTATATATAATTAGTATGTTGAAGTGTAAGAAGAAGAAAATATTCGCGATAACTGAGAAATTTTTCTAAGGAAACAATTAAACCATATATATATAAAACCGACTCATATTTTCTCTCAAACTAAATAATTTATATAGTTTATATTAAATTATACATGTAATTTAATATTTCATTACATGATGGGTATGGTGCAAGAACCAGTCTGATACCATATTTTATGAAATATAATTTTACACATATTAATATAGAGAAAAAATTGGTGAAAAATGTATTCAGTAATTGTGTATCTCAACCATGAGAGAAAATACATGAGAAAAACTTTTGACCGATTATGTGTTTGTAACAAAACAAAGTTGTGTTGTTTCCCGTGGCATCTTTTTGCCGCAAATTTTAGTATGGTAATATAACTTTGGTTAAACAAAAGTTGATTTTTTGTTAAAATCATACAAATTCATAATTTTTTTAGCATGCTTTTTATACCACTTGTTTTAATTTATGACTCAGTATACCTGTTTCACAACATTTTTTTTTCATTTAATTTGTTTAGGAAAATAAGTTTTTACAATACTGTATCATTATTTGTGAAACGTGGCCATGTTATAAGCAATTAAAAATTTATTTTACAAGCAATATTATATTTTATACAACATAGCCCTGTATACATCTAAACATATATTTCAAAATATATTATCTTTATATTTCAAAATATTATTAAAACATTTAAAACTATATATATATATTATATATTTTTTTACCCACAACCAAAAATAAGTAAACGACATGAACCAATTACTATAATACTATTATGGAAGAATTTAGTTTATCAAAATATTATAACACTGCAATATTTAATTGTTTCAAATAGTTGTGTGTGTGTGTGTGAAATATCAGGTCTTGTGTGCATTTTAAATTATTATTATTATTATTATCACCGCGTCTTACTACCCGTTCGGGTTATACGCACATTTTAAATTAAAATTTGAGGTATTAGTAAATATTTAATAGATTTCATGCAGTACTTTTTTTAATTATTTGCGTCATCTATTGATATTAATATCTAATACATTTTGAAGGTATTTTCTTATCCTGAAAAGTTGAGTGTTTTTTGCATGTCCGATTCTTGCACCAAGTCATTTAAATGTCCATAACAATCATGTTAAATGTTTCGAACTGGTTGAGTCAAATACTTTTAAACATTCTACCGTAGATATGAAAGAAAATTATATTAAGAAGGGGATTGGGTGTATTATATATTATAGACATTAAATGTTTTAAGCGCTGTAGTGGAGATGTTTAAGAAATAAATAAAAAGTGGAATACAAAATTAATTAACAAACATATTGAAAAGGGTACCAACTGTATCTTATTATATACACGTTAGTTTAGATATTCTCCGAATAAATCTATTAGTCTATAGACAAATTTAATAAATTCTAACATTAGCCAAGATTATTTTAGAAATTATGTCCTTATCTATTTACAAATAATAAAAAGTTAATGCTCTCAAACTTCATTGTGCAGTGAATTAAATTCTGTCAATCATTAGATGAACTTTGAGACAAAAACACACATATTTATTCTGAGATGTATCCAACTTAGAAATCTAGTACTAGATTCCAATTTAAAATTTAAATAGCAGTCAAGATGTATTCTTAAACTTATTAAATTTTTCCCACTAGCTAAAAGTAAGTCATTTACAGACTAACCCCTACTATTATACTTTAATTGGAAGTTTTATTTTCATAAAATATCACAACATTATAAGCATTATAAATTTAATTTCTACGAGTAGTTATAATCACAATTTAAACATATTTGCAAAGTTGGCCAAATTCTCTCAGAGGAGACTTAGCGCTATAAACACTCATCTCCTCAATTTATTACAAAAGTATTATAAATTATTAGATTCAATAGTTGTTTGAAGTATGCTTATTAGGGTCTAGTAAATCAGCATTGTTAAATAAATTGATTTTCAAAAATGTATATAGTATTTATAAAATGTTTGCGAAAGTTCATGCTTTATCCTGACTACTTAAGCTCTACTGATCATATACGGTAGCCCAGTAGCGAGGTGTCAGGGTAGGCAGGATAAGCTCAGCTATCCCAAAAGATGATGAAAAAAAAGAGAAAACATCCTTTTACATAAAACAGAAATCGAAAATTCAATGGTCAATTTTTAAAGCGTAGGCACATTTTAGCAAGTGCGTGAAGCGAATGTGTCAATTCCTTTCGGCAAGATAAGCTGATACCTTTCTGCCTAATGCACCAGGAGAATCTTACCTGCGGGGAGCTGGAAGGGTGATGCGCGCGCAATTGTTTATCACAAGTCTCTGAAGGCAACCAGTAAGCCGGCTATCCCCAACTCTGAGTGTTACATTCCGAGTATTCAGAATGTGTTTCAAAGGTTTATTTCAATGTAAATTAGTAGTTTAGTTTTGTGATCGTGACTTGAATATTATTATTTTATTGCATTGTTTTAGTTCCAATATTATAATTTATATATGAGTAATGTTTTAGGATTTAGTGTATGTACCGTAGAAAAAATGGAAGATGCTGTTAACAGCAATGACTATTTCGGTTCAGTTGCCTTTTTGTTAAATAATTCTGCCAAGGCCTTCTTTGTCTTTTGAATGAAAATTGCATTTGAAAGGAAAAAAGAGCAAGATCAAAATTATAAATTTCAAAGAAAGTATAGTAAAAAATAAAGATATTAATATTTATTATTATTATTATTAGTAGTAGTAGTAGTAGTAGTAGGGTTACATTTATAATTACTGAGGTTCATGGAATTGAATAATCACTATAACTTTAGTGTGCGCATTGATTAGTATTTTAATTGATAAAGTTACAAGTTAGATAACATAGTGACCGGTGTACGCACATGGTTTATACAAAATAGGAAGTGGAAACATCATGAGTCAAAGATGCAAGTAATAGGCCTAACACACACATGAAAGGGGTAGAAACATTTGGAACTAATAATTCAAATATGACTATGTTGTTATTCACACACGCCCCCTCAACAAGTTACTATTTGACATTTTAGTTTTTAATTTTAGCAGTCTTATGATTAATGACATATTTATTTAAGTAGGCCTATCTTGACGCCCCCTCAATCTTTACTATGAATACTCATGTAAAGCACTACATAACACACAGCATGTTTCTAAAAGTAATAAACTTACTCTTTGCCAATGGTTTGGTAAACATGTCGGCCATTTGGTCTTCAGACTTTATATATTTCAAAATTATTACACCTTCTTCTATCTTTTGTTTGATAAAATTGAACTTAATATCCACATGTTTGACTCGCTTGTTGTTTTCAGGATTGTTACCTAGATTAATTGCTGCTTGGTTGTCAACATGGATTACAACATGATTAATATTAAACAATTATTTAAAATCATCAATTAGCTTTCTTAGCCAACAGGCTTCAACAACAACTGAACTTAATGCAATACACTCGGCTTCAGTAGAAGACAGACTTACAGTTTGTTGTTTCTTTGATAACCAAGTAACAGTACACCCAAACATTTTAAAAACAAAACCTGATGTGGATTTTCTATCATTTGTATCGGTTACCCAGTCAGAGTTCACAAACCCACACAAAATTTCATTGCTAGAGTTGCTATTAAAGACAAGTTTTAAATGTAATGTGTTTTTGATATACCTTAATATTCTTTTTATAGCTTGGTACAACACACCATTTGCATGATTTTGGTATCTACTTAAATAAGACATAGGCCTACTAGTACACAAATCCGGCCGTGTCCCTATAACTGCATACATAAGACAGCCTATAATTTGTCGACATTTAGACTCCAGTTTTACGTCACTTGTTTTAGGCCTAACAAATTGAAGTTTATTTTCCATAGGTGAGGACATAGGCTTAGATTCTAACATACCAAATCTAATCAAAACTTGCTCTAGGTAATTTGTTTGGCACAGTTCAGTCACACCTACTTTTTAGGTCTTGGTTAGTACATATACCTAAGTAGTTAGATGCCAAACCTAAATCCTTCATACAAAAAATGTTACTTAAATAACCCTTTAAATCATCAATTTCTTCTCTGCTTGTGCCAAACAACAAAATATCATATACAAATAATAACAAGTACACTTTGTTCTCAGCGTCGCATTTGGTATACAAACAAACATCATTTTGAGAGCGAACAAGCCCCTTTTTTGTTATTCCATCGTCAAATTAAAAATTCCAATATTTTGGCGACTTCTTTAGGCCTTATATTGACTTGTTAAGTTTACACACAGAATCATCATCACAGTTTAAGCCCTTAGGTAATCGCATGTACACTTCTTCATTTATATCACCATACAAAAAAGCACTTTGAACGTCCATTTGGTGGACTGGTAAACCTAACCTATTTGCAAATACCCAATAGAATACAAAATGTACTAATTTTTGCAACAGGAGAATAAACATCATACTTTTCAAAATTTTCATTTTGCTGGAAGCCTCTGTCTACCAGCCATGCTTTAAATTGAGATGGGTTTTCTTTACTATCATGTTTCACTCTGTAAGCCCACCTATTATCTATCCCACGTTTGTTTACCGGGGTTGGCACATTTATCCACGTATTGTTTTCAAGTAGCATACTTAATTCTTTGTCCATAGCATCTTTCCACTCATCAGAATGAATACTATTTATTGCTTCTTCATATGAATTTGGTTCTTGCAACATGCTTATGAAACTCATTTCAAAGTCTTTATGCCATACAACTTCTTTTATTGCGTCACGATCTTCAAAGTCACTGCCATCTGGATTGCACTCCTGAATCTCAATCACCTCCTGGTTATTTTTGACTTCTGCCGTGTTCGATTTCGGAACTAGGCTTATTTTATTTTCGTACTCTTGAACATCATTTGTTTGGCATTGTTTATTATCTTTTAAAAAAGTTATGTCTAGTCTCAATTCCACTGTGTTTGTGTTGGGGAAGTAGATCCGGTACCCTTTTGTATTTTCTCCGTAGCCAACGAATAGTCCATTTACACTTTTTGGGTCCCATTTCTGTCGCTTTTGTTTTGGAACATGTACATGCACTTTTGAACCAAATATGTTCAGCTTACTTACATCATACGTTTGATTAAACCAAAGTTCATAAGGAGTTTTATCAGGCACATTGCTCCTCCCAGTTCGGCTTAGCACAAATGTGGCTGTGTTAACCGCTTCAGCCCATAAATTTTTATCCAAGTTTTTAGCCATTAGCATGGATCTTGATGCTTCCACAATTGTGCGATTATCCCTCTCCACCTTTCCATTTTGCTCAGGGGTGTACGGCAGATTTCTGGTGTCGAATGCCTTTTTCATCAAATATCCCTCGCAGTTCTCTGTTTACAAACTCTGTTCCATTGTCTGTTCGTACTATTTGTACTCGGTTACCCGTGTCTTGTTCAGCTAGGTTTAAAAACTGTTTCACATTGTAAACCACTTCGCTTTTATTATTGATAAAATACACATGTCTATAACCAGAATAATTGTCCTTTAATAGTAGAAAATACTTTGATCCACCGAGCGATGGAACTTCCATTGGTCCACACACATCCATGTGTACCTGTTCACAGGTTCGAGTTGTTGACGTTTCACTCTGCTTAAATGGAATTTTTTGCATTTTTCCTTTCAGACAACTTTCACAACTTTTCTCATCTGCTTCATACATTATATTATTTTTGTCCAATAATCTTCTTCACATATTCCATATTCTGATGGCCTAGACGTTCATGCCACTCGGTTAGACTGTTCTTACCAAAACCTATAGCAGCATGTTCAGATGAACTGAAATGCATAATGTACACCTTGTTATGCCTATGTCCAATGGCAGACACTTTGCCATCTTTCATTATTTTACACAATTCACTGTCAAAGGTCATATGATAGCCTCTGTCCATGACACTCCTCACTAAAAATAAATTCACCGTCATTTTGGGTACATACAATATATTGTTCAATGTTGTTTGAATCCATTTCCTACCATCATACACTTTATGTTCGACAGTACCATAACCTACTGCATCCAGTTCACTTCCATCACCAATCACGATCTTTTTAACATCGGACAGTTCTGTGTATGTCACAAATTGTTCCTTTATGTAAGCACAAATGTTCACTTGCTCCAGTGTCAACTAACCAATTTTGGTTATCATTAAAGTTGGCCATGAACGCGTTCCCTTTGGCATGATTAACTGTATTTGCATTATTGTTTCCCTTATACTGTAGCTTATTTAATCGAACTTTGCACTCATTAATGTGATGACCAACCTTCTTACAAAAATGACAAGGTCCCTTTGATGATACTACAGTCTCGCTTGTAGTGGCCTATTTTAGCACATTTAAAACACTTCACCGCATTCTGGTAACTCTTGCTCACCAGCGCCACAGAAGTTCCTGCAGTTGCCGGTACATCTATCTCGTGTTGCCGCTCCTCTTCAATGAGTAGACGTGCTTTCAACTCATCAATGCTTTGTTTCTCCGTCGGTACGGATTTCCAGGTTGCAACAAAATGTTTGAATTTATTTGGTAACGACATTCATATCTTCGTGATTAACATTTTGTCAGGAATGTTTTCTCCCAGTTGAGCTGTTTTTCCTCGGATGTCTTCAAGTTTAGCGAAAAAGGTTAAAATGTCTTCTTCACACTTAAGTGAAAAAAATTTCTGTTGCTCTAGGTGCAGACTGGTTTCAGACTTCTCAAATACCGCCATCAATTTTGTCCACATTTCAGCGGCTGATGAAGTGTTAATTATGTGCACTATAACCTTTTCGTTCAGATGTGTCACGATGACTCCTTGAGCTTTCCCATCCTTTGAGATCCAATCGGCGTAATTTGCAGCTGTTGTCTCCAGTTTTGGTTCACTCCCATCGATCAAGCCATATAACCCCATAGCTTGTAGTATAACTTTGACTTGGAATTTCCACATATTCCAATTTGCATTTCCTTCAAGCTTCGCACCCGTGTTTAAATATATTTTATCCATACTTGTAACAAACCCTTTTTTTTTAACTTTTTAAATATAAAGACGCTATCGCACGACCTTGACGACCACGAAAAACACGCCACGTTTTACACAATACAACTTTACCAATCCATCCGTAATAATTCAATCCGCGGTGACTGGGCCCATAACCTGTTACAGTTATAATTACAGAAGTTCATGGAATTGAATAATCACTATAACTTTAGTGTGCTGTATAAATTGATTTGTATTTTAATTGATAAAGTTACAAGTTAGATAACATAGCGACCGGTGTACGCACATGGTTATACAAAACAGGAAGTGGAAACATCATGAGTCAAAGATGCAAGTAATAGGCCTAACACACACATGAAAGGGGCGGAAACATTTGGAACTAATAATTCAAATATGACTATGTTGTTATTCACACAAGTAGTAGTAGTGGTAGTAGTCTGCCAGCACTGTATTATAACTTCATAAAGATCCCATTTTCGACTTGGTTGTGTGCCCCTTTATGAGTGTTCATGACTCAGCTTACCCAAAAATTATCATCACGCCTTGCCACTGGGTATAGGCTGCATTTTATAATGGTGTATATATATACACGGTATTTAGAAAAAAAAAATAAGGGGGAAAGAGAGTTTATAAATGCTATGGCAAAGGTGGTTTGTAGGTTATTCCTAGGCTTGATAGATTTGAGCTATAAAACAATAAACCTTCCTTTCCCTAGCAAACAAATCACAGGCACACATACACACACAATAGGAGGGTGGGTGAATTTTTGTGCATGAGCTTTAGAGACCAATTTTGAGACTAATTGGGAGGAAACAATTATTTACTAGTACATAATAGTTGAGTTCGGCTTGCCTTGGAAATAACCCATGAGTCTCGACTGAGGTATGCTATTTAAAATAAATATTATAATTTATAAGAGGGCACATTATATTAGTTAAGTTATTGTGTATATTTTATAAAATGATACATACATTATTGAAGATGGAATGTAAAATGATAGATATAGATAGTACATATATAAAATATGATGTAATATTGTTTTAAAAAGGTTTGGTTCACTGTATAACAAAGACATTACTTTAAAATGCAATGTGCCAAATAACTCTTTGTCTTTAAGGAACTGAAAGTTCCATAGCCGCCCGTACATAAGCTCGCCATTCAACTCTATCTTGAGACACCTCACTTCAATCTTTGAACTGAAACCGAACCTACTTTAAATATATTTTTACATTAGCAGTATCCTCTCATCGACATCTTGGCCTATCAATGGGTCTAGTTTCTTAAAGTTTCCTTATCAAAATTTGGTATATGTTATTGGAAATATACCTTGTAGTTTAGGAGACCACATAATCAGGGGAAACTTAAGGGTCGTGCAAGCTGGTCAGCTGCCCAGGGTGCCAGCTCAACGGGGGGCGCCAAAAGATAATAAAATGAAATTTGACGTATTGGTATAGTTTTTATGGTGAATAAAATAGGATATAGTGTCACTATTAAAAAGTTTTATTACATCCACCAACTTGAAAAAATGATCACTTGAAACAATTTTTTTGCAATTATCTCATCAACCAAACACGTTCTTATAGTTTTCTTTATAATCCTTACCATTCTCATAAAAATTTCTCGGTGAAACGTCTGGGATATGATTACCATTTGCAGATTTTCCCTTCAAATTATTTTCTATCATGCCTAGGCTTCATTAGGTTTGGGGAAGTGGTGTAGTCGTAAATTTAGCAGTGCCGGAACGCAAGGCGGTATCCACCCAAAGTTGAAGGTAGGGTGATATGAACCCCCAACCACCGTAGGCAACAAAATTTCACAAACATAAGTGCCTTTAAAAGCTATTTGGAGCATTTTTAATGGTTACTAAGGCAGTAACTCAAAGCACTTCAGCTAAAATTCCAAGAATTCGCAGAGTGTACAGTAAATTTCATCAGAATTTATTGTATAAACAAAATGTTTTAACATAATTTCGATATAAAATCAATTAGTTAACTTAGAATTGCATAGTATACAACCTTACTAAAAAATTTTTTTTGAATATATTCCCATGAAAAGCAGCGCCGGGTTTGGCGTTTCCACACGTTCCCACTCCACTACACGCCTGGTTTGGGGATTGTTCTAATATTTTTTGACTACACAGCGGTCATATAGGTGGGCACCACAAAGCAATCCCGCCCAGGTGCAAAATTTAGCATGGAGTTTTTCAAGGTTTTCAGACAGAGAAGGTAAAACTAGAACTGTGTATAATGTTTTCCCCTAGTACCATAATTCCAATTTTCTCAGCCATCCATAAGCTCTTCTCTACATACCCGGCACTTGGGAATGTATTTTCACTGATACCTAGTGAATAATGAGATCCATTCACAAATAAATCTTGAAGAAATTTTGCTTACCCTTGTAACACACCCCTTTCCATATTTCGTGGGGTTTGTGGTAGAATTAACAAGTTATTGGAGTAACAAGCTGTAGATTACAAGAAAATTCAAAATATTTAAAAAATCATTTTAATATAGACTTACATACACCGAATAAGTTTCTATGTAGTTTTTAAATTGTGGTATCATAATCAAAATTAGAATTAATATTTATTTTGAACATATTACTTTGTCATGCTTAGGAATGTTATTCAATTTATGCACATTCACATTTTTTATTTGAATGCATTGACTTTTCATGTCCAATATGTTATATTAATGAAGCAAATATAATATTATTGTGTAGGCTAAACAATATTTTCCTGTTTAACTTCAACAATATATATATAAATTTGCTATCGAGTACTAAAATCTATCACATCAATGACTTCTTTTTAAGAATAAGCAGTCATTTTTCCAACCAAACTCACTAAATCCAATCATGAAGGTTCAAATAAATATTAATTTACATTATGCTTCTTAAAGTATAAGTAGTATGAATTAATGATTCATTCGTAAAATAAAAGGTATTTCACTGGTGTCTGTGTATGTATAGGCCTATGTGGAGCAATTTCAGATCAAAGTTATTCAAATGGAAAGCTACAATTAGGAGCATTAAATTTTACCATTTTTAAACACAACAAGGAAACTTGTTGATGTTAGGTATTTAAGCAAAGATTGTTCAATGAAACCACACTAATACCTGTTCTGAATAAATAATTAAATTATACAAACTGTTTGATATTAATATGAATTAGGAGAGGAGTAACAATATAATTTTGAGGTTTGAAGTAAAACACAGAAGTTTATGTTCTAAATTGCTGTATCCATGTGGCATACTTGGCCACATCAGTGTAGACAACAAATTGGTTTAGATCACAAGACCATGTGCTGCTGTCTAGGAGAGAAAGGCTGACTACGCCTCTGAGATACCAGCGTTTTCCTGATCCTGTACCATCTGGGAGGGGAAGAATGAAACCACTTCCACTGTCACCATTACATGGACCAGTTCCTGACAATATATACAAACACGTTTTAGTATTTATGTGGATGTAGTTTCTACCCTATGCTACCCTCCGTTACTTATAAGCTGTACTAAGCATAAATCAAAGTGTGTCACTTGTTATGCCATATAGCAGTCTTATGACAAACTAAAGTCATCTAAAACGTTTCCGTTTTACTTATTCTTTATGAGCATAAGAATTAAAACTTAATCCTCCACTTAGAGATACAATTCAGGATTTTTATTTGGGCTGTTTGTGGCAAAAGTATCGGAAGAGAGTCTCTTCCCAAGGGATACAATTCAGCTCCCCCTGCACAAGCAGTGCGCACAGGCACTGCACAATCAGGTCTGAGCAATAATATAATATACACTAGGCACGCTAATTATTCTCAATATGTAAGGTCAGAGGTCTGTAAATAATATGAAACTCAGGTGAAATAGTTCATTAGATTACACAATTATTCTGCAACAATAGAGTATGTTAATATAAGTTGTTCAAAGACATAACCTAAGTTAAATGAATCAAAAGTAGACTTTATTACCATTACGTGATCCAGCGCAGAATGTTCTATTCGATGTTAAGAAAACAAAATCATTCTTGCTTCGGAGACATTCCTCTTGTGTCACAATAGGTATCTGAGCCATTCGAGGCTTTGGGGTTACTTTGTTTCCATTTTCATCCCTGCCCCAGCCAACAACCTGCAAATAAATAATTCTTACATATTTATAATTCAGTTGGGGAAAGTCATAAGATGCTATATTACTTTTTCTCGATTTACAGTTTTAGGTTGAAATGTGTATCTGCACATTGTTTCTATCCACTGTATAATACATACCTGTCATAACATGACATGTGACATACATACTATTTTGTACATACGGTATCATCCCACACTGAATTTACCTTTAAAATCAGTGTCCACTAGCTTGGTGGGGTAGGGCGGAGCGGCACGGCGCGGTCAAAACGGCTCTCAAACAAAATGCATATAAATGAACAGAGTCTTGTTCATTATAAGGCCTATTCTACACTAGCGGTTAAAACGCTAGCAACCGCGCCTTTGAATGAAACCCTTGTTATCAAGTTAGAAAATAAGTTTTGGTCAAGACCAGCATTTTGACCGCTATCTCTGGTGGCGTTAAAACCGCCTAGCGGTAGAAATGCGAATCAAACTACACCATGCGTTAACAGGCAGTTGTGCCTCAATGTCACAACAAGTATTTCAGCAGGAATAATAAAGACTCTTCCTCAAGATGGTATCACGTTTTGCAATATTTTCATTTACTAAACCAAGTAGTTTATCAAATGAAACCACATACATTCTATAGTACAAAAAATAACTTATCTGTGTACATTCTGTGATTTATAAACATAATATAAAACTGTCCTGTTGAGAGATGATTCGATAATGTGGTGTGAGTACCCCAACGTCTCTTTTGACGATTTTTTTTTTGTAAGTTTCCTCCAACAAAATAAGTCCCGCAATACTGCCGGCCTGTATAATGTCCATTTTTAAACCATTCTGCACTAGTGAAAGCAACAACCGCGGCATTTAAACCACTAGTGTAGAATCAGTAGCGTTATGGTAGCTGTGTAACAATTGCGTTTTGACATTCAGGTGTAGATTCAAGAGTTTGGGGGTGTAAGCTAGCGGCAAAACCTCCGCGTTTTAACCACTAGTGTAGAATTGGCCTTATAGTGGACGGATCTCTTCTTGAGAGCTACGCGTCATGCCTCACTGCACAGGTCCGCCCCACCGAACTAGTGGATGCTCTCAGCTTGAGAGTGAAAATTAGGAGAAATAAAAATTATTAATAAGCTCAAAGGTGGCAAGATGGTGGCAAAAATAAAAACATAGTCCAATGATTTAATTATAATGTGTTAATTTTATTTTACCACTGTGTCTTACTACCTTTTTAGATCAAACGCATAATTTACTAAACACACTAATGAGTTAGGGATGAGAAAGGTTTAATTTAGAGCAAGTATATCTGCATTTGCCTGGTGGCAGAATGGTAAATCACTTTGGAAACACCACCCTAAGTACACCCGACCGGGATTCGAACCCGAATCTCCCTGTCATTGGCAGTCTAGTCTAACACAAGAGTGACGTCTTTATACACTTGCGGCCACCGAAGCAGGCCATGTTCAATGTTGTGATCTAAAATGGAGTGGAGATTCAAATTATGACACATCCTAAAAAAGAGACCCATAAAAATGGTGAGACGCGATAAAGCAAAAAGTGCCATAAAAAGATGGAATCAAGTACTTTTTCCTTTAATAGCTTTTAGATATGATTTACAATGTTTTTGAAAAGCAAAATAAAATGAAATTGTCTGGTTACACGAAATCCTCCTATAAAACGAAATAACGCTTTTACAAAAAATCTTTAAATAAACACAAAATTAAGAAAAAAATAAGCAGAAATTTTGACCATGCTGTAATTTAATTAGTATTTTGTTGTAGTGTAAGCTAACTTTAGGCTACAAAATCATGAAATATGCAGATAAACTTGACAAAGAATTTTCAAACAAATATTTAAAGTTTCAATAAAAAAAATATTTTTTTATACATTGCCTCAATATGTAAATAATACTTAAACACCTCAGATAACATGTAAATAATACTTAAACACCTCAGATAACATGTAATTTTGAATAAACATGAAAAAATACCGAAAATTAATATTTAAAAAATGAAATTTAACTAAAAATAAAACAATTTTTATGGGGCTCTACCTATATATAAATCATAGAGTATGTAGGCTAGTGGTGTCTTGTGGCCTAAAATATGTCCGGGGCTAATCTTCATTGGTTGTTATGTGATCCAAAGTGTCAGCATCTCTATGGATTGCAGATGAATGGCGTTGAGGAAGGATATTGGCCAGATACACAGATTAAGGGAAAAGGGTTCTTCATGTGATATATGGATTCAAAATGGGAAACTTGTATTACAAAGTTCTTTTGAGTAGTTCTATGCGACTGTGTATACAGAAACACTTTATGTTCCCTTTAAAGATGATTTATAAGCCCAGCTTACGGTTCCAAATTTTCCAACTATAGGTCCAAGATTTGGACTGCGGTCCCACAAGCAGATGGGCTGGATAAATGTGTTATACACAATAGATCTTTTCATCACTAACACAGCCAAGTCAGCATCATATTTGTAAGAGTCATAGTCAGGGTGAATAGCAAGTTGTTCTAGCTGAAAAAAAAAATGTGTATATATTGAAAATAGAATGAGGTCCCTCCCCTCCCCCAAAATAAAGATTATCAGACTAATTTTTTATCAGATAATTAAATTTAATAATTAATAAAAATTTCATTAGAGCCTACTTTTAGAACTTTACATCTAAAAATGTAAATGATCCCTCCCTTTAGCTATAGAATATTGGTTCTGGCAAATTTAATATACATTTTGGATTAAGGCTTTTATAACTTTGAGGGGACAACAATTTAAAAGCAGCATGTAAGCTGCTGTTTTAAAACTAATTCTATGGTGTTATTACTCTATTAAAGAAGAAGCTTAATAAATAAATGGCTTATCCAATTTATCACTAATTTTGAATTTGTTTCTTAAAATAAATTATAGTTAAATTTAAGTGACTCAAACAAATGATCCAATGACTATACTACTGAAATAATGGGAAGGGAGTGAAACTAAATCGATTGCAACAATCAAAGAAATAACAATGTCATAGATGTTTTTATTTGTAGGTATTTAATGTGCACTTTCTTAACTGTCTGATTATATTAGCATAAAACTTATAAACATACTTATATCTAAAACAAACACAACATCCAACCACCGGCCGAGAATTCATCACTTTGAAAGGGGAAACCCACATTTCACCAATGATATTTTTTGGCCATACCAGGAATTGATCCCGAGACCTTTAGCTCAGTAGACAAATACACTACTGAGTGAGCTAAGGTTCTAAACTGAAATATTATTCAATTTTTTTTTTCATCCTGTCATACTACTCATCCTGACTATCCACATATTTATACTAATAGCGTAGGGGTAAGGAGGGAAGTTTGTTGAGTAAATTTACCTATATTTGCCAGGAAAGAAAGTGGAAAACCTCTTCCAGTACACACACTATCCACCTCTCCCACTTCAACGTCACCCATAATGGGAAATAAAAAGAAGCTCAACTTCGAAAAGAATAAAGCCAACGTTCTTAACGATCATTTAGAGGTACAATTTGTTCCAATGTGTTAGTAGAAAATGTTTTTAAATCTGTTCATGAATCATTCATTGCAAAATTCAGGTTAATAATCATTATTGTTGAGGTTAATTCTCAAAATAAATTAAAAAACTATTTATAATTATTTAGTTTTTCAGGGAATTCATTTTAGAGTCCTGCATTTTTAGATCAATCTTTCTTATGTTAAAATTGATAATAGTTCTTTTTCGTGAATTTTATAAAACAATTTGAAAATAAAATAATTTTATTTATTATTAAACCTTTTACTAACTATAGTTTGATTTAAAAATGCATACAACTAAAGCAAAATGGCATTAACATTAATTTTAATGTGAAATAAATTCACCTTTGACATTTTATGACTTTTTAGACACTCTATTGTGAAGGCGGCATTATTTTCATGGCTCATGCATTTAAATTAATTTATTAATCTTGATACCATTTATTTTAAAAATAATTCCTCAGTGCTGTTTAGTTGGTTATTTCAGCCTTCTCAAAGTCTAACATAAACTATCTAGTAGTTACCTCAACTTGCTGAGCATCCTGCTCAGAAAACTTTTTTAAATTGAATCTGCCTAAGTACACCACAAGAGTTTCGATAGTGAGCTCAACTCTTTCACGGTACCGAAGACAATGAGCAGCTGAAACATACAAACACATCATTTAATAAAGCCCTCATAATTTAGCCAACATCAAACACTAAAACATTTAAAATATTTCCACAATTCTGGTAAGTTTACTGTAACCATCCCTTGTGTTCGATGGTCATGTAGCACTAGCTCTATATCACTGAGCGTAATATATAAAAATTTTGTATTTGTTTAGCTCTTTACTTCCAGATCATTGAAATTGGCTTTTATAATAGATATCGTATCGACATCGAAAGTATAAGCATATTATTTGATCAAAATATCATGTTTTATGTATTTTACTTTCTCGCAACCTTTCGAAGAAATTACATTTGTATATTTGTATGTATATATATATAGAGCACCACGTCTTAGTAACCATTCAGGTTATACGCTTGTCTACTAATTACGCTAATGAGTTATGGATGAGTAAGATAGAATTTAGAGTAAGTGTACCCCCATTTGTGTGGAAAACTATTTAGGAAAAACTACCTAAGTAAATCCGACCGGGATCGAACCACGATCTTTCCGTCATCAGCAGTGTAGTCTAATGTGTGAGTATCACCTTAGATCACGCAGCTATCTAAGCGCGTCAGAGGAAATATTATGACTGTCAAAAAAAAAAGAAAAAAAAAAGAGCTCGAGAATATGAGGGGTGCTGATGTTTAACGATCCCCTGAGCCCAAATAAGTGCTCTTTTAAATGTTGTGTTTGTTACTAGGACTAGAGCCGAAAACATTTTACAAATTGGGTTTTCATCAAATTTCCCAGATGAGTTTTTGTCATTATTTATTTATCCGACCCTAAAATTAAGTAAGGGAGAACAGAATAAAAAAACAATCTATTTTCTCAAAATCATCTTTAACAAATTTGATTAAAATTCTTATCTAGGGACTGTTTAATGTTTCAGACAAAATGGTGCATTTTGTTTACTAATCAAAATGACTTTCAGGATAGTTTACAATTATAAGTGGAAATTTTCAAATATGATCTCATCTCTTCAACTCTTTGAAATAAAGAATAACTTTTCATTTAAAAGTTGTAGTACCCACTCCTAAACTTAGACGTTTATTTGAAATAATTGTTTTATAAATCAACATTTTCTTAGTTAAAGGCAAATATATATTTTTAAAACAGATATTTGGGGAGTGGGAAGTTGAAAGTGCACAGAACAAATAATGTGTTTCCCGCATGTTCGTTGGTGACATGTGAAGTATAACCTGGAGGGACTTTATCATCCAGTTCGGTCACCTGTATGTAGACTATTAGTCGCTCCAGTGGCACAGAGCATTGCCTAGGGTACACCATAGGAGGTTGTCTACACACCATACCCGCAATGAGATTATGATAAGGGTTATGGAGTTGTGGAGTCTCTTAACCTAACTTAAGTCCAATTTACCAAACCCTGGTGACCGTTGGAAAAAATATTCAAGGTACCAGCCGGGAATCGAACCCGGGACCCCTATACTTGTAGACAGGTGTACTAACCACTACACCATGGAGGTGGTTAGTCATGAATTAACAGTGGGGGACTGCATATTGTGCCTGTACTAGTTCTAAGTTAGATAATAAGGTATATGAAGCATATGTTACCAAGGCCACAGACTGGAAACAGTAATGGATGTAAAAAAAAAATATCCAAGAGTTTTAAGTATTATTTAGATAAAGGAGCGAGAAAATCTGTCCGGTACAGGGTACTATTTATTTATGAAAACTTAGATTTTTTTTATATTCTCAAAATATTTGTACCTATATCTATTTATATTCAAAAAAGTTTTGCATTACTATATAATTGTTTTTATATCGTTTATTAACCCAATGAAGATAAAAATTATGTATTCACAATATTATAATAATTATAATAGTGTGAGTAACTAGCCCTTAAATTGTTTAGGGGCTAGTTTTATGTGTCTAGCTCAATTCTTAGTGAAGTAGCAAGCACTTTTAATTAAGCTTGCAAAGTGTGGGCTTAGAAAAAATACAAATATACAATATCAGGGGTGGAACCAGGACTTTCATCAAGGGGTGGGTGACCACAAATTGGAAATAGTTCATGATGATGATGATGATGATGATGATGGTGATGGTGATGGTGATGGTGATGGTGATGATATGGTGATTTAGCTAAAGAGAGTACATTTTATTTAATTCTACTCTAAGTAAGGTACTACTGAAAAGCAAATAGTTTATTTTCACTTTCTGATCCGACTGATCTATGAGCGAGAGCAAAAGGTCCTACAACATTTGCCGGGAAACATATTTTCACATAGCTTCCAGGGTTCTTTAACATGCCACAATCGTCATGAAACCGGTGGCTTTACTTCTCCTCTGAAGAAAATTGTGCCACGAAATTTTATCACTCAAAAATAATTTGTTGACCTGGACTGGGTTTGGGCTCATGAAAATCGGGTCCTGAGGAAAGACAATTGAGGTTGATCAAGAGCAAATAGCTTTGTGTTGTGGTTTATTAGGATAATGTATTTAATGAATACTATGAAACTTAATTTTCAATTGTCTTTTTAACTACTTTATATATTAAAATCTTATAAAAGATTTAAATCTAAATGACCACATAATATTGTAAAAGCGTTCAAATACTATATAGACTACACCAGGGCTATTCAATTGGCGGCCCACAGGCCACATCTGGCCCGTCAAGCTCTGCAGATTGGCCTGCCGATTGAAAGTCCAACTACTGCATCACTGGATAGTACGATAGTTGGATAGTTTGTACGGTGTGTAGAGGTGCCTGAACTTGAACGGCAGAAAGATCTTCAGTTTCTTATCAGTGGTGGGGGAAGATGCAAGCAGAGTGTTACTCGGTACTTAGCACCACCAACATTGTGTTTTTACAAGGGAGAGCAAGCTTACCCTCCAGCGGCATGCGTCCCCCACTCTAGACCCGGTATCTCTCGCTCCAAGCACCACCAACATTGTGTGTTTACAAGGGAGTGCAAGTTTACCCTCCAGTGGGGTGAGTCCCCCCACTCTATACCCGGTATCTCTCCCTCCACCAACATCGTATGTTTACAAGGGAGTGCGAGCTTACCCTCCAGCGGTGTGCATCAAGCAATCTAGACCCGGTAGCTATCCCTCCAAGCGCCAACAACATCGTGTGTTTAAAAGGGAGTGCGAACTTACCCTCCAGCAGTGTGCGTACCCCACTCTAGACTCGGTATATCTCCCTCCACCAACATTGTGTATTTACAAGGGAGGGCGAGCTTACCCTACAGCGCCGCGAGTCCTTCACTCTAGACCCAGTATTTGGCCCTCCAAGCACCACCAACATTGTGTATTTACAAGGGAGTGCGAGCTTACCCTCCAGTGGAGTGCATCCCCCACTCTAGACCCGGTATTTCTCCCTCCACCAACAACGTGTGTTTACAAGATAGTGCAAGCTTACTCTCCAGTGGCGTGAGTCCTTCACTCTAGACCCAGTATTTGGCCCTCCAAGCACCACTAACATCGTGTATTTACAAGGGAGTGCGAGCTTACGCTTCAGCGGTGTGCGTCCCCTACTCTAAACTCGGTAGCTATCCCTCCAAGCACCACCAACATTGTGTGTTTACAAGGGAGTGCAAGCTTAACCTCCAGCGGTGTGCGTCCCCCACTCGAGACCCGGCATTTCTCCCTCCACCAACATCGTGTGTTTACAATTAAGTGCTAGCTTACCATCCAGTGGAATGTGCCCCCCACACTACACCCGGTAGCTCTCCCTCCAAGCACTACCACATAATGGCTGAGTTGCTTTTGACCTTGAATATTGCAGGTGGCCGGACGACATGTTGGCTGGGAGTGACTCACACCTCTTCTCCCCTCCACCCAACAGCAGCCGATATCTCGCCAGTTAATATTTGCTTGACTTATTGTTCATGCATTATTTATAGTAATAATGGAGTGCTTTTCTTGTAATTACCCTATTAATGGTTTATATTTTAATAATAATTAGTTTTGTTTAAGTAATATTGACATGATGTACTTTTTCATAATTACTAGACTTAGTCCTATTCTAACTTTAACATTTTTTTTAATCTTCACTGAAATACATCAATAATAATATATAATATAAAATTACGTTCCCCTCCCACCCTCCACCTTTTAAGCTACAAAAGTATAGTCTAATAACGTTCCAAATTACTGTCTGATTAAAATAAATATCTGGCCCTCCAAATATTATTATTTTTTGGAGTGGTCTACTTGGATAACTAATTGAATAGCCCTGGACTACACTAAACAGTCACCTCACCTGGATATAAAGCTCAAGTTTCTAGACCATTGTAATCCATGTTTATCATTTTAGTATCATGTTATACAGGTTACACAAATATATAATATCGCTAGTGGACTTTGTTTGGGAAGGTTAAATTTATAGGAAGTATACCATATTTGCATGGAGGAGTGGAAAATTATTTAGGGAAAATCTACCCTCAGTATAACTGACCGGGATTTGAACCCCAATATCCTTATCATCGACAGTCCATTCTATTTCGGAAGTGACGCCTTAAATCTAGGAAAATCTTTTGTCTGAAGGGCTGCATTTATAATTTTAATATAAGAATGTAGATGCAGTTTACTCTACATACAAATATTTAGAGAAAGACAACATAAAATAGATTAAAACAAGATATAAAGAAAAGTGATTTGACAATAAAACATAACTTAATTAAATTAATGCATTTATATATATATATATATATATATTTCATCATTATTTTAAGGCGATTGGCCCTTTTCATTTGGCGTGGAAATGCAGAGCCATGGGAACAAATGGCTATCTTCAAGAATTTTTATTGTTTTGGAATTTTATTTTCGGAAATGGTTTGTTCAAGAATAGAAGCATGTTGAGTAAGTCATATTTTTTAGATACACACCTCGTCTATAATTTTACCAGTGATCAAGTATCAATAATTTTGACATTTTTCAAAAGAAAACTGCCGGATGCATAGCAAAAAAATAAGAAAATGTAACACATAATAAATATTGATACATTATCTTAGAAGAGGCGTTGAAAATATTAGTATAAAAATTTCACCTGTTCTCAAGAAAACTGATATTTCCAAACATATGCTTTTTCCGCAATACCTATCTGGTAGCTAGCACCATCTACAGTTTCCATGATCCATCTGTTCTTGTTGGTGTGAAAGAATACTTTGGTCGGCTGTGAAGCCATACCACACCTTTCACCCTCCCGCCCACCATCCCACAAAATAGGTTTTAGACTTGCACTCGACAGGGCCAAGGGCCTTAATGACAGGCGTTAATTTAGTAGTTGAGATTTTTAAAGCCACTTATAAAATAATGTTTGTTAGTGGGCTGAATAGAAGTAGTGTATACTTCTTTTTGAATTTTTTTTTTAATTTTGGTAATTTTACCACTAAACACTTTTTTTCTTTGATAGATACTTATAGCTCGAGGGCCACATTACAATATAAGATGATCCACCTGCGATTCACGGGCCATATCTTGCCCAGGACCTCAGCCTTACGGAAGTTTTACTGCGCTCCTTGAGCCAGGTTGAGTCCATCAACATTGGGGTTTGCTAGTGTCAAGGCACAGTGATAAAAGCACTTCCAATGGATGACCTGGTGGCCTAGGTGTAAGGTGTCGGACTTCTGTGCTGGGGTCCGGGGTTCAATCCTCGGTCCCGGCACAGATTTATCTGATTACCAAACCCTTCCTTCACCTCTGACAAGACGTGTATTAATCACAACTTGTGAATGTGGAGAATGCCAGGGTTCCACTGTGGTTTGGATTCCGCGTTAAACTGTAGGTCCTCCATTTCATCTCACAATCACCCTACCATTACACATTAGCAAGTGCGTATAGCCCGAATGGGTAGTAAGATGTGGTGGTGGTGATGATAATGATGATGATGATGATGATGATAATAAAGCACTTTCAGATATGCAGTTGTTAAACAACTTACTTTTAACATGTGCATCATAAAGAAACCATTGTAATCATAATGTTAAGTCTCCGTAAGCTCTTTGTGAGGTAGGGATATGTTGGAACGGGTACCTACCTGAACCTAGCTTTGTGGAATCTGGTCGATTGACTCTAGACCTGAACCTAGCTTCGTGGAATCCGGTCGTTTGACTCTAGAAGGATATTTGTCTACTTCTCTCTAGTAAAACTATGTTTAAAATGAGATTTTTATTAATGCCTCCTGATGGCATCTAGCGATACCCGTGTTGAAGACTCAAGCTTTCTCAATGAGCGCAGCCATTTTAACTTGGAGGATATGGGTCTGGTGAATGCCTTGTTTGTGGCCCTAGGTTGGATTAGACCATTCATCCACCAAAGCGGGTTATGCCATATTATTACACAGTTAATTTGTTGATTATTACATTAAAAGGTGTATGATTACCTGTTACAATGTGTTTGTTGTTGATCAAGGTCCCACTACACCAGAAGTCGATTCCACCTAAAGTGTTGATGGTATACAATGCAGCCAACCAAGGCCAATCTCCTCTTTCAGTTTCTACACCACTTCGTATGAGATGATTAGGAATGATAGGCTTCCCGCACCCTTCTAGAAACAAACTATCAGCTTCTGTAGGATAATATGCTAGCTGCTTAGCTTGTCGATAAATTTTGCCAAGAAATAAGTTCTTCCAATATACCATTAAATAGTAGTCCTACAACTTGATTCAAAGATTGAATCTACCTTTGTATAGAAATGTCCTACAGCTGTGCAATATCAAATTTTTAGTACTTTTGAACCAATTAATAAATGTCCACTTATCTTTTTTCCCCTTAAAGAATCAAATATCCTTATGACAACTTGAAATGCTTAGCTTCTATTCAAACCCAACCCTCAGAAATAAGAGACGAGAGATACATTGTTCCCAACAATATAAAACACACTTTTTACCATGGTGAACCAAAGCTTATAGCAAAACACTTGATTACTTATTACGATCAACCGCTGTGTTCAAAGTTGCCTTTCTTTCTTTTCTAAAGTTTAATTTCCAATGGTTTTCAATATAATCTGTTATGCAATGCAACAAAATGACAATAAACATTATTTTAAAGTCTTAAATTACAAATAATATTTACGGTTTTGAAACTAAAGAATGTTTGATACTCAAAGCCTCTATTAAGTTATTCATTTTCTACAAGTTGTTCTTTTATTAAATTCTAGTGAGTAAATGAATTAACCCAATACATCTTAAATGCTTAATAATTTTTGTTTATCTAATTTTTAAACAATTTTATATAATCATATTGCTTATTTAATTTTTAAACAATTTGAAATAATCAAATGTTTATAAACTGTATTACAAAAAAATAGCATAGAGTTTATAAAAAAGTAACTTACCCTCATTATAACTGGTAGATGGTTTTGCTGATGTCAATATAAATCTCTCTGTTGTGGTTGGTTCAGAAATATTGCGGGTGAATGGATCATATCCAGACTCTATGAAGCTTTCTGGAGGTCTTGTGGGCCATTTCTGTGAATTTATTTTTATGATATTCATTGTGTGTAGTTGGCTACTGTGCCCAGTAAAAAGAGAAATAATTTCCAAACTATGTTATGGTATTTTTGTAATAACTTGAGTCTTTATAGATAGTAATAATATTGCGCGTCTGCGCTACATCATCCGTAGCTCAGTTTGTGGAAAGCTTAGCCAGTACTAATGTACCGTTGCCCAGGGGACGTCCGAATGAACTAATCGTACATCCTTTCCTTGGAGGCTCTTTCCATATCACGATGAGATGAGGGATAGTGAGTGTGAGGTTGTGGAACTAGTGTGAACTCTTAAACTTAACTTAAGCCTAATTAAACAAAAACCTGGGGACCGTTGGGGCAATTACCCTTTTGAGAAAAAATACCCAAGGTACCAGCTGGGAAAGAAACCCGGGACCCCTAGACTCGGAGACAGGTGCACTGACCACTATACCAAGGGGCCGTTACTTCATACTGTAGTTTCTGAAGGCCAGTACATATGTTTGATTAAAAGTAAAGTTTATTACTCATTCGGTAAAATGGCACTATACAAACTGCTAGAGAACAAACTGCTCGATAAGCTATAAAAAAATATTTGGAAGGCTGGGTGGGTCAAGTGGCCGACAGACTTGGATCAACTGCTAGACAAGCTCATATATAAGAGTACAAAGTGATAGACAACCAAGCGATCGACACAAGAGAACCAAACTGTAAACAGACCTACTGATAGACACGCAGAAACGAGATGGACCAAGTGATCGCCACGAGCTGGACCATGTGATAGACAAGCTCCCATTGAAGAGGACAAAGTGATAGACAGCCAAGCGACTGACACGAGAGGACCAATTGCTCGACAAACATCGTGATGAATCCAGTTAAGAGTGGCTCAAGTGACAGACAAGTTATTTCAAAACTAACAAAGTTATAAACACAGCAGAAGTGGTTGAAATGTCAGTTATGGACCACTTTCTCCTATAAGGTTAACATTGATCCACCACATGAATGGGGTGGATCAATTTCTCCTCTAACCTAACCTATCCTTAACAGGCTTTTATTTACACAAGAGTACCTTATGCCCCTGTATTTGTCGTTCTGCCCCATGCAGCCCCTCTTTCCTTGAGTCTAGATTCCAGTCCCCATCCTGTACTCTTATTACCTCCTTTAAGCCATTCAACTTCCTGTATCCATCCTGAGCAAGAGGTAGTCTGGCTCAATCATGACCGTGTTGATCCCACCCATCATCTTACCACCCAACTCGTTAACAAGCCGGTCGTTAAACTTTGACAGCTTAGATCTTGTACCTTAAACGATATGTTCTTCCTGCTTAACACACATCCCTCAAAATATTCTGAAACTGTTTGAAATGGTACGAAATAATTATGCCTCATTCTCCACCCAACACCTTA
The DNA here is from genome assembly GCA_902141385.1 of Timema californicum. Taxonomy (NCBI): domain Eukaryota; kingdom Metazoa; phylum Arthropoda; class Insecta; order Phasmatodea; family Timematidae; genus Timema; species Timema californicum. The sequence goes on from CABFOW010001501.1 coordinate 77,324, forward strand.
AACGTTGAGACCATTCATCCTTTAATTTGCACATAGAGAGTCTGAAATGGGGACACTTTATCTTTAAATCTGTCATGACTTGTATGCCTGCCTTAATCATGTCAAGGTTAATTCTCTTAATCCTATACTCTTACCACCCACCCTGCTTACCAACTGGTCCTTAAAATTTGACAGCTTAAATATTGTATCTTAAACGATGTATCCATCTTCTTAACACACTCTCCTTGATATCTGGTAGCTTAGATCTTGTACCTTAAATTATATGTCCTTCCTGCCCACCACCCATCCCTCAAAATATTCTGAAATGGTTTGAAACAGTACCAAATAATTATGCATTATTCTCCACCCGACACCTTAAACGTCAAAACCATTCATCGGGGTTCGATCCCAATAGGTTGAATGAAGATAGATTTTCATAAATGGTTTACCACTCTCACTCCCCAAAAAATCGGATGCAGTTCCTCTAGATTCATCCTTACTCATCCCTAAATACATTAGCCTAGTTAGTATATAGGGGTATAACACGAACGGGTTGTAACTCTCTAGTAGGTATAACGTGGTGCTAAAAATTATAAATATGTAGCATTAGATATACATGCTAGATATTAAAATTATCTCTTTGAAAAAACAATAAAAATACTTTTTACTGTCGGTTATTGCTGGTTACTAATGTTACATACTATTTTAAAACTGTTGTTAAATTTCAAGTTTTAAAAAAGACCACTAAGGAATTTTTATTCAATGGCTTTCAACTCTTTCTTCATGGAAAAGTGGGTAAATTTTCTCTAACTTATACCATCCTCACCTCTAATCTATTAATATAAAAACAAGATAGTTCATACGTGTGGTCTATCGCTCACTGTTCTTTAATGTTACAGCCAGTGTTGTAGAATTAATTGCTACTGTTCAATTCGTGATATTCTTTTATAAGGTTATCATTATTTCGAGTTATTTTCACCTACATTCTTACTTTAGCAAACCCTACAAAAATATGTCAAGAAGTGTGAGGTTAAGCTGGCGGGTCGGGGGAAAAATTATTTGAGTGTAAACAAGGACAATCGTGTATTTAATTAACTGTTCTGTTACTTAGTCCACTCTTAACTGGATGATATCAAAGTTTGCCGAGCAGTTGGTCCTCTTGTGTCGACCGCTTGGTTGTCTTTCACTTTGTACTCCTATACACGAGCTTGTCTAGCAGTTAGTCCAAGTTGTGTCGGCCACTTGACCCACCCAGCCTTCTAAATAATTGTTTTCATTTTGTTTATCGGTTGGCTGTCTATCACATGGTCCTGCTCGTGTCAATCACCTGGTCCATGTTGTTTCTTCGTGTCTAGCAGTTGGCTGTCTACCACTTTGTCCTCTCATGTTGGCCACTTTGTTGTCTATCACTTTGCCTGCTCCCCGTTAAAATACGTAATATATAGTTGTATTTGTTGTATATCTGACAATAGCTTTTTCAGGATTTCCATTAGTACTTTAATTATATTTTTAGCACCCGTTTGGATTATATGCCTATGTACTAATAATACTAATATGCTAGGGATTGGGATGGTTAAATTAAGAGGAAGTGTACCCAAATTTTCGTGGATAGAGTGGAAAACCATTTAGGGAAAACTACCCTCGGTACACCCGGCTAGGATCGAACCCCAATCTCCCCGTCTTCTGCAGTCTAGTCGATTGCGAAAGTAGTGCCTTAGGCCATGCAGCCACCTAAGTGGGTATAGTTAGAAATTCAAGGCGTTATTTGTCACCAACCAATAAGCTACTAGGCCTAGTCGAAATAAACTTTAAATTATGGACATGATCCAAAGGTAAATGTACTATATAGGCTTACTTAATCTATGGCATTAGGAACTTGAAATTTCATTGCCGCACTTACAAAAGTACGCCACCTATCCCTATCTTGAGCTAGTTCTATCCAACCCACCTTATTATACCCTATCCCTATCTTAAGCTAGTTCTATCCGGCCCACCTTATTATACCCTATCCCTGTCTTGAGCTAATTCTATCCAGTCCAATTCCTTACACACTATCCCTATCTTGAACTAGTTCTATCCAGTTACATCCTATTACATCCTATAGTTCTATCCACTTACATCCTATTACATCCTATAGTTCTATCCAGTTACATCATTACATCGTATATTTTTAAGATCCATTCTAATGTTATCCTCACATCTGTGCCTAGGTCTTCCCAATGATCTCTTTCCATTGTGTTTGCCAGTCAATATCCTGAACACGGTTCTAGATTCTCCCATTCACGCTGCATATCCTGCCCACAGTAATCTACGAGACTTGAATATCCTAACAATGCTTGTGATGAGTAGAGGGTATGTAACTCATAAGTATGTAACCTCATCCACTCCCCAGTAGTCTAATTCCTTTTTGGACCAAATACCTTCCTAAGCACCTTGTTTTCAAACACCCTAAATTTATTTTTGTCATGCAAGGTGAGATAGTACGTTAACAGCCGGTAAAATTATTGTTTTGTAGTTATTTCACTATCATTTATTTTTGCATCTCCCTTAATAAGAGAACCAACCCAGGACTAGCAAACTAGATAAAACAATAGGTTCAAATCTTAGATCTAGCATAGCTATTCATCCCAATAAAAGCATAAATACATGCCCAAATAGGAAATTTTAGCCATTTCAGTGGTTATATGAGGTAAGAATACCCAGAGAATGAGAGATTAGTGGGTCGAGCTTAGTTTAGGAATAGGAAAAATATAGCCTCCCAAGAATAAGGCAGAAAATTTGATTAATTTTTAAAATATACCGTTTTCTTATAGTACTGTAACTACACCCCCAAACTAAAGATGGCCGGTGTGTTAACATAACCACAATATCATATTGCTAATCACTATAAACACCCTTAATATACACATTTTCAAAAAATTTGGAACTAAAAAAAAAATTTAATAGTAAACTACCCTTCCTAACATGAGGGATAGGGTCAAAATAAAAATAAATTGTATGACAAATTCGCATAAATTTTATCAAATTGTGTATTATATCTCCGAAGATAATTTTCAAACATGGGTATTTAGTAATCTACCCTTAAATAAGTTTTACTCATAAAAACAAACACAGTATCTTGTTAATAGCAATAATCATTCTTTATACATCAATTTTAAACAAAATTGTTCAAATATGTTTACAAAATTCAAATTTTCAAAAATAAATTATTTGTTAACTACCATAAAATTATTTGTTATTTGGAAGAATAAAAACGTATTCTTATTTAACATGAAAAACAATTGAAATATTCTCATTTTGAGTTCATTCTGCAAGGTAAAATCTTTTTTTTAATATTCAAATAAAAAAACAGTAATCAGTAAACTACCCATAAACATTCAATAGATTTTCCTCCCAAAACAAGTATACGCCTTTATTTGTCATGTTCATGTCAAACACACCCAATATACACATTTTAAGCAAAATCGTTATAGCCATTTTCAAAATCATTCGAATTTTCAATAATCACACCTCAGTAAACAACATTTTATCGATTTTTTTACCCAAAACCAAGTAGTCAATACAGAGTTATTTGTCATGTTAAACAATCCCAAGATACTCATTTTAAACCAAATCGTTAAGGACATTTTAAAAATATTTTCATTGTTTTTAAAATCAGTCGTCAGTAAACTACCCATAAATTGAGTTCTCATCCCATAAATAAATATAAAGTGTTGTCATATCAAACATTCCATATATACCTATTTGGAATCAAATAGTTAGGGGCATTTTTTTTAATATTTCAAGCTTTTTAAACAAAATCTTTAAAGCCGTTTAAAAAGAAATTGGAATTAAAAAAATTACTCCTCGGTAAACTAACCTTAATTGGAGGGCTAGGGTAAAAAAAAGAAAGGCTATAGCCCTATTAAATGTAAATATCAAGTTTGAACAAAATCTATTAATCATTTTGGACTCGTGGCCAAGAACAGACAGACAGAGCGATATGGGGACAGACAGAATCGTAAAATTCACTTTTTTTGAGTTCATGTTCACATAAAACTTAAAAATTTGTCATATTCTCAAGATTGATTTTTTCAAGATCACAATACTTTCTCTTGATATAAGAAAGTAAATTACCTGTGGAAGCCATGGATTTTGATTTAATGGAGCTGTGGTATCCCCAAAATGATTGGCGTCAGTAGGTTGAGTAGCGACATTGAGGGTCGTCAAAAGAGGATAAAGTTTGTGTTCAAGGGTTATTGTGGTCACAACACGTCCTGTCCCTGCTAACATAATATACATACATTAGCTTAGATAATAGGTTTCCAACGTGGGATACACATACCCCCAGGGGTATATGCCAAGACTTTTGGGGGTACGAGAAAATATTTGAATAATGGTGGAAAAAGCTAAACATGCCCGCAGTGTGAGACAAAAGATTAGTCAAAAGTTGTTAAATTAACTTAACGCTATGGTGAGGGATGGAGCGGATTTTTTTTCTATATTTAACCTTGAAAAAATAATTTCAATTTCAAACATAAAATAGTTTTTATGATTATTAACAAATTAATTAATTAATTGTAAAATATATACAGTGTTTATTCAACTTATTATTATAATGTTTTTAATCCCATTACTAGCCCATTTATTTTCAGTTTCAACAAATACATCCGGAATAACTAGTAACGTTTTAACTAGACATTTTGCTAATATTAAGGGCACAGTTTATGTAAATGAGGGGGTACGCAAGCAAAAAAAGGTTGGGAAACACTGGCTTAGATAATCCTGAAACTAGGTTGGTTTGAAATTATGTGTTCATCAGCAAAATAAAACTACTATAGGAGTTTAATATACTCACAAAATATATGTGTTTATTAGTTGTACATTTACAAAGAACGAATGCAGGTAAAGTATTGTTGGCTGATATCTAGAGTGATTTTTTTAGCACCACGTCTTGTTACCCATTCCGGTTACACACTTGCGTAGTAATTTCGCTAGTGGGTTAGGGATAAGGAAGGTTAAATTTTAAGAAGTGTACCCATATTTGTGTGGGAAGAGAGTGGGAAACCATTTAGGAAAACCACCCTCAGTACACCCCACCGGGATAGGAACAGGATCTTCCCATCACCGGCAGTCTAGTCTATTGAGTGAGTAGTGACTTAGACCATGCAGTCACCGAAGTGGGTACTATAACAGTTAAAGTAATCAAGTCAACGGTACAAAAATACTACTGATATATAAGATTTCATGATATATTTTTGTAACTGTGCCTTTATGTCACCCAAAAAATATTTTTAGTGGATCTCAATATAAAATTGCCTACATTTGGTGGTGCATTTAAAATGGCAGATACGATATCATGTTTGATGATTTGGTCAGTCGTGTCACACTTCCAAGGGGCTATGGCCTCTCTTTTCAGGCTAGCCAGATGATCCGAATAGCCTTAATTTAGCTTTAGCTTAGTGTTCAATCTTGGTTGTAATTTTTTTTAGTTTATTGTTTTGTACCATCTCGGGGGTTTGATGATACGTAGCATACATATATCAATGTAAGAAATATAAAGAAGAGGGTAAGGTTGAAAAATGTAAATTTAATTAATCATAAGGCAGAAAAAGGTACACAATGCATCTTAGAAACACCATCTCAATTAACATGGTCTATAAACTTGACTGTGTCAAGTTACCAATTAGATTGCTGAGCAGAGACAAAAGTAAACACGGCATGAAGCGCCCATTAGCTGTACTATAACAGGAAAGCTAGTAGCAATCCGTTTGCTTGATACATTAACATGGAACATTCAGCAGACAATTGTACCGGGCAAGTTCAAAGTCTGTGTTCTCGGCTATTACCTTTTATTAGGCTGGTCCATTGGTCTAAGTTAGTAGGGCAACAATAATACAGTTGTTGGGCACCCCAAAAAAGAGGGCCAGCAACGCAAATTAAAGACAAAAAATTATAAACCACAAGCTGTGCCAGAAGGGTTGAATCGGCCCACAAGTTGAACACCCAAGCGGTGTAAAACATAAATTAATTATGAAATATTAGATACCACGAGCCGTGTCAGAAGGGCTGAAGCGGCCCACAAGTTGAACACCCCAAGCGGTGTACAACATAAATAAACTATTCCTAGCTAGGCACTGCCCCAAGGCCCTGAACAATCAGAACTATCTCTTTCCTGGCTAGCCACCTCGATGACTGTCAAATAGTCATACGGGTTAAGGTGTGGGACTCACTCCCATTGAAACTACTGGTCCTAATCCTCTAAACTAATACTCCCCTAAGTCTACAAAGTGAGTCCAGCCATAGTATGGGCTTTTCTCAATTTCTTTATTGATCTATCAAAGTCCATGGTTACTTTCTATGGTACGGTAGGTCCCTCGGCGAGAACATCTTGATCATCGCAAAATGATGTAGGCAAAGTTTGTTAAGAGACGACTGTCTAGGAGACGTTGAATAATAGCAATCATATATCGTTGCCAAGCGAAGCATGGAGGGAGCTTTATAGTGGTCGAACGCATTGCATGCTGGGACGGATAAGAAGAGGGAGTGATCAACCATCTACGGGATTATGGAAGGTTAACTCCGCCTAGAGAGCTGGTTGAGTACCGTCTTCAGTTGATCATGAAACTCGGACCGGTCAAGTGCGATATAATTGAATGTCACGGTCCCCCCACCATTCTGACAGTATCGCTTCTGATGGGGCCAGAGTCGTTCCATGAAGTATCCAAGACGTTTGTATGCAACACAGACATCTATGTATAACAAAACTTGTATGTAGATCAGGGAAGAATAATGTGTGTGTGTGTATTTTACCTATGATTAGTTGCTTCAAATTTTAGGGCCGAAAAAGGGCTGAACTGGTTTAGCCCGTTACAGTTTTATCTGAATCCAAAGGTACTTTGTTATTTACTTTGTTTGTTGTGTACTGTTTTGTTTTAAATTTTTACTCTTTTTACTATTTCTTCAATGAGAGGCCTTCCTTACTCTTTTTTTGATTGGACAGGCGCGTTCCCCCTCACCCGCTTTTATTTCTTGCCATAAATGATCGATGACATAATGACTCTCTAAGAAACAACATGTTTGTTCATTTTAGTTTGGTTGTTGTATGATGTATTCCTTGTCCTAATTTTAATGGTTTAGTAGTATGGAAGGTTGAGTTTGGATGAAAACATGGATCATGGGGAAAATATATCTTCAAAAAAGCTGGCTTACAAGGACCTAGCTTGTCATTTAATAAAGCAACATTCTTCAGGTGAGTCATTGTTATAATTTCCACACAGTCCACTTCTCGATTATGCTGGCTACCAAATCGTTCCCTTTGTCATGTCAGCACAAAAGAGTATAAGAATAATATACTACTTTCACCTCAAATGGGAATACTATATTATAAGATGTATTGCCATTCGGCTCCACAGCTCAAGGTTTGACTTTTACTTCGTTACTAAATTTAGCTGGAACCCATCTTCCATTTTTATTTGACTCGGTAGTAGAGATTCAATATTTTATTCTAACACAACCTCAGTTTCCTTACCCATTATAACTTTGTCCCAAACTAACCTGTAGTTAGAGGCACCTATCCTCAACTTTTTCTCTTTGTTTATGTTAATCGGCTAAAAAATAGATCCACATATAATTCCTGTGCACTGAACGTTTTGTGTTTAACTAAAATAAAATTGGTAATAAAGTTAAAATAATGTATACAAAAATATGTAAGGTTTATGGTTACCAAATTGAAGAACATCACATAGCTATGCTATAACAATTTTTCTTTGCTTATAAACCTTATATTCATTTTAAATTTGTATTGCATTGTATTGGTAGATCTAAAATTAACAAAATGTGTTAAATGCAGAACATGAATCAAATAAACCAAAAAATTACAGGACCATTTATTATGCATTACTTAGCAACGATGACCAAATTATGGCACCATAGCTTGCACTTTCAGGTGCAAGTGAGTATATTACTTGAGACATATGAGGGGAGGAATAAGATGTGCTAAATAAGTGAAAGAACTAAGCTCATGGAATGAAGAATAAAAAATATCTATTAAGATGAAGAAACGAGATGAGCTATAGGAATAGAAAAATCAATTTGTCTACAGGGGTGAAAAAAGTAGCTGTTATCAGAGATTTAAGTATTAAAATGAGCTAAAAGAATTAAGGGATTAATTAAGATACTTGAATGAAGGAATCAGTTGTGCTACAGAAGTGACAGCGCTAACAGAGTTATGGGGTTGAAGTAATGAGCTAAATAGAATAAGAAATCAATCGAGCCCCAGGAAGGAGGAATCAGTTGGGCTACATGAGTGAAAGACTTAACTGAGCTACGGGATTCAAGTATTCAAATGAGTGAAAGTAATAAGGGAATCAGTTGTGCTATATAGGTCAAATAGTTAACTGAGACATGGGATTGAAGCATTCGAATGAGCCTCACAGGGATAAACGTGCTGTGTTATGAGGCTGAAGCCTTGTGGGAAGAGTTAATTATTCTAAAAGAGGAATCAATGATTAGGAAAATTTTACCTGCAAGTTAAGATTATGTATATTATTCTAAAAAATGTAGCTTTATTTAATTTTACTCTCTTCAGTTTACCACTCTCTTTATAGCTAGTACACACCGGGCGATAATCGCCAGATACAAGTATTCAGCAACTCGGCAACATCACCCGCTCATACACCAACTTGTGTCCGGACACAAGTATCCACTGATGATGTGTGTTCACACCAAGCAACAGCATCTCATCAGTACCCTCTCCATTTGTGATGGATCCCCACATCGCTGAGCGACTGCGACTTTTATCATAATTAAATGTCACCAAAAGCGAAAAAGACAATTTTTAATACAAGGATAGAAGGTAACTGTTTCTTTTTGTCATAATTATTGTTGAATGATGGCTGCTCATACTCGGATTTCAAGGAGCTACATTGTTTGGTAGCACCTAAGATTACAAATCAAGATACTAATCTTCGAGCCTCGGTTTCTTCTTCAGTGTGGCTAGCTGTTGCTCTTCAATGCCTAGCACCTGGTTATTCGTACACAAGCTTTTGATTAAGATGATGAGTAGAAATCAACTAAATAACATTCAAAGGTTACCTGCCGATGCTTGCGTGTGGGTCCACACCAAGCGATGTTTCCCATTGGAAATGAGAGTCAATACAGTGAAGACACTGGCAACTTTCTTTGATTTTGTACCGTCGGATATTCCAGGAAAACATCGGTGGGTGGCTTGTATTTGGTGATTATCTTCCAGTATTTACTAGTCTTTAGGCTAAGTCTTTGGTAAAATTTTCATTAAAAATTAAATAAACTAGCTTTCAACAACATTTTTCAAATTATTTCTTCAACAGGTCTAACCTTGCGAACCAATACAAATTCTCTTTTCGTTGGCTGTGATCTTGTTGATCACTGGGAGTGGATTCTGTGTTGGAAACAAGATTTGATAGACTATTGGTTGACTGTCACCTCTCACAATTCTTTCAGCTACTTTCTCTTTGCCATCCTTCAGAAGTAATTTGCCGGCATATTTCTGTAAGATACAAACATGAATACATTTTTTGCAATAATTAAAGGGTTGCGTGAAAAAGGTTTTACGTGGGAAATCTTTCAAAATTGAATTTAAATATTATTAAATATTAAACTTCTATTGTAGACATATTAATTTTATTTTTAATATTAACAAACCAAATAAAGCAGCTAATGAAAGTAAGGTTTTATCAACGTTGAAAAACTTGTTTATTTTAAGTAATTTAAAAAAAATTGTCCACAGGCGTCTTAGTACCCGTTCGAGATATCCGCATATTTACACTAATTAATGGGCTAGGAATGAGGAAGGTGGATATTTAACAGAAAATGTGGGCGAATATGTTTGGAGGGAGAGTGTAAAACCTCTTAGGAAACAAAAACACTCCCACTACTCATGACCAGGACTTGAACCCCGATCTCCCCATCGTTGGCAGTCCATTTATTTCAAGAGTGACGCCTTAGACTTTTTGACCACCTAAGCGAATGTAATATATCAATATTATTTTTACTTAAGTTACAAGAAACTCTATTATAAAATATTATCACGTACAAATAATTTATATCAGTGTTTATTTTTGTGTTGCTTAGATAAATACTACAACTTACGGAGGGAAGGCTGGCATGGACAAACATCTCAACACTGACTTTGAGCAGTACATTAGAGGGGACTGGGGTGACGAGCACCATCCCCCACCAAATCCCTTTCTCATCCAATTGGTATTGAAACACTGAAGGGCAGGGTGAGGCCGGCTGAGAGGTCGTGAGGTGGATGGCTGACTCCAGGAACAACATTACCATCAAAAGCATCCTCGGCAATCTTCAACAAACCAGACAGTGCAATAGCGCTAATGCACTCCTTCCAAGTAGACCAAAGCAGGGTCGGACTGAGCCGCCGGAAGATACCCTTTTAGTGAGCAAGTTTGATTTGGGCTGCAGCAGCTATTTCAAGCTAAAATAAAGCTATCCATTAAATTGCAGTATAAATGATTGTTTTTAATGGGCTAAGTCTGAGCGTTTCCAGAATACATCTTTAATGAATATATACAATGGCAAATGTAAAACCATCCCCTTTGATGTTTCTTGGTGTGGTTTATGTAAGTATTTGCTTAGTGAATACCTACTGATTGTTACAAGCTGTAATTTGCACAAGTAGAGGGTGTAAGATTATTTTACAAACTTCAATAATTCAAACATAGACTCCCAGCTACTGTATAACAATTTGGAAGTATTTTTGATCATGTCAATAGAAAGTATTACAAGCTTATGTTTTAAGTTGAATTAATAGTGACGTGGTCATTGATAATTTAGCTGAAATGGCCTCTGGATTAAATTTAATAATAATAATTTCAATTTCCTTTATTATAGTGCTGGCCAGCAGTCATAAGATCTATAACAGGCCAGCACTGAAAAGTACACAAGTACCATACAAATACATATTTACATGAGAAAATAAGATAAACAAAAATGGCTAAATAATAGTAATAATAATGATGATGATAATAAAACTTCGACTCCACTTCAGCTGACACTAAAATATAATTCCAGTGGTATTTATGAATGCATGTTAGGGGACATCATATACTCATATAGATATAGTCCCGGGTCGCTTGGAAGCTACCAGGCTACCCCTGGGCCAAAGGTTTGGTCATTTGCAAGTTGCTATCCTGTGATATAGCCCCCAAATATGTTTTGGGGGATGGAAGTACACTCCATTTATGAGGTAGAGGCAAGGCTAGGCTTGGGCTTATAATCAGGCACAGCTCATAAGTTATAACTAATATAGAATAGTGCATAGTGCAAGATAAAATACATTAATTTAAATTATGAGGTTCGTTGAACATATTGAATACTGCACAATGCATACAGTTATTTACATTGAACTTATTATATTGGGATCTCGATCAACTTACCCTTCACTTAACGTTTACTTAACTTTCACGTAACGTAACGTAACTCAAAGTTTCTAGTGTTGTTTCTAAATGGAGGCCATCACAATGCTTAACTTAACGTTAACTTAACTTAAAGAGTTGTTCATGGAGAACCTTCACATTAGGTGAACATTAAGTGAAGAGATGACGTATTTTAGGCAGTCAAACATTTTGCAAGCCATGTCAACGAGAATATTTAGTAGGTATTTAATTTATTTGTTTATGGAATGCAGGTGACATCCCCAGTATAGTTTATCCGCGTCTCACAAATTCTAAAACGTCGTAGTCTCTTGTTACACTTGTTTTGTATATCCAGTAAAGCTGCTGTTGCAAGCACTTTTAACCTTATCAGACCTAAATGCTTTGGTTTAATTTTAGTGAACAATTTGTCTTCTAAAAGTTCAAATCCTTTGTCTGTCTTTTGTTCGAGTTGTTACATTAAGTTATAGGAATTCTGATTACACAACAATTTCTTTAGCTTAGGTGAGCCTTAAGTGAATGTTAAGTTAAGGGAACATTAGGCTGATCGTGATTCCGACATTATGCATTGAGTGGACTAAACTAGAGCATATATGCCTTTTGTATCAGCCAATGAGAATGCTTGGAGAAGCTCTAGCCAATTAAACCTCAGTACACAAAGCAAACGAAGCACCTGTGTTCATGTTTGAAATGCCTTGTGGTAGCCATGTATTTTAGCATTCATGAGTTAGATTGCTTATTAGATTGACAATGATAGGGAAATATTACTTTTTATTCTGTTATTGAGCTAGGTGGCATAATTTAGTAGGTGCAGCAATGTACTTTAGAGCTCCTAATGCCACAGAGTAAGTAATTTCACCAACCAAAGCGAGTTATAGTCAACAGTGGCAAGGGGTGACTAGGGATGTTAAAAAAGTATCGATACTTTACTAATATCTATGTTTTCTTTTCGATACTAGTATTTTTTTTACTCAATACTTTTTTTCCAATACTTTTACTGGTATTAGTACTCACATTCCGGCATCGAATCAGTATCAAAAGAAACAACTATTTTGTTATCTTCATCCATGCTGGGATTAAATGTTTACCAGGGTGGACTGTAGAGGAAGAACCAATGGCAATCTTTATCTATTCTCACTCATTTTCTGCTTATAAAGCAACTCTATCCATTCAATCTCTTTTAGCACATTATAATTCATAGCTGTTTTACATCAGTGTGTATCAATACAGTCTGATGCCTGACGTAGAATAACCTAGATATAATGAGTACTTGCGGTATGCCATTGTGAGGGTATGACGTCAGAGCCTACAATGCTTTTCTGATGAAGAAAACTGAATTTTACACGTTAATTTCGCATGTATTTAGAACTAAATAAATTATATAATGAATGCTTATATAATCATAAAAGCTTAAAATGGGTGTATACCATTACATCGCATGTCCATTACATTGCGTTTTGGGAACAAATACATTGCAGGTCCATCACATCGCATTTCCCCCACCTCTCTATACCCAGCCAACCCTACTCTGACGTACAACCAATAGTATTGAAGGGGCGTATATATACAAATACATCGCATGTCCATTACATCGCGTTTTTGAACAAATACATTGCAGGTCCAACACGTCGCATTTCTCCACCTCTCTACACACAGCTAATCATACTGGCCAACACGATTCCAACAAGTTGTGTTAAAATATAAAAACGCACTCCCAATATGTTGGTGTTGGGAGAGCCGGTCAGAGCCATTAAGTTGTGTTGGGTTGTGTTGGATCATTTGTTAGAGATAATAAACGAATAACCCAACATGTTGGCCGAGTTGGGAGGTTCTGCGCATGCGCTATCGAGTTGGATGAGTGTCTAACCTTGGTGGAGCATGTGTTTTATTTTCAGATTAGTAACTTTTAAAATCAGGGCTTGCATAATTTTGTGATCATGTAATGAAACAAGGCTAATACAGTTAAACTAATTGATTTAAATTCTGAAAATGGAAAAATTACACCTGGACATGAGAATCGAACCCAGGACCCGTGTCCAGGTGTCCTTTTTCAATTTTCAGAGTATAATATCTAGTTGGAGAATTCCTCACTAAAAAGAATAAATAATAATAGCTTCGGTTACTAGATTCTTAATTGAGTTATATCAAAAGTATTCTGTTCTTTGTGATGTTACATGTGTACAAAGCTATCAGCTCCACTTTACAAATGTAGGTAACTCATTATTACCATGTACACACCTTCAATTCGATGTCTAGCAAAAAAAAAACTTCGAATGACCTACCGTTTCTTAAGTTTTGGTTCTTCTGCAAGAATACACTTCCTCTCATCAAATAAATGAAGAAACGGCAAGTAATACGTCGTTATCCATGGCTAGAAATATGTATACTGGTTTAAAAAAAGGTGGAGGAACCAGGATGTTGTTCCAACAAGTTGCTTAGAATAAACACAGCTTAATTTTTCACGTGTCCTGTCTTCCAACATGCTGGATCCAACTTGTTACATAATAAACGAGGCTTCATTCTCACTATGAAGGTAGGCTTGGTTGAAAAGATTATGTGTCTAATTCCCCTTGTTTGCAAAGTTGATTACAAGGATAGTGTACCTAACTCTAATCTTGAAGTTAAATAGTTAGATTTAAAAAGTATTCATCTGTTCCAGACAGGGTAAAAATTAGCATATCCACTCTCATGTATTTCGCCCACCTTAAATGTTCCGTTTGGAAGGGGGAGAGTTTCTAACTTGCCAGAAATCGAATGTCCTTAAACAAACTTGGAGACTTGAATTTGTAAATTCCAATTACTATGGTGCAATGAAAATCAAAGATGAATAATAAAATAAGAATATAATCTTCAAATTAAAAATATACGCGATGTAATGGACTTGCGATGTAATTGTATATATACGCCCCTTAAATCCTATTGGTTGTACGTCAGAGTAGGGTTGGCTGGTTATAGAGTGGTGGGGGGAATGCGACGTGATGGACCTGCAATGTATTTGTTCCCAAAACGCGATGTAATGGACATGCGATGTAATGGACTTGCGATGTAATGGTGCCCAACCGCTTAAAATATATGACTATTAAATTTAAAGTCCAAAAAATTGCACAACTTTAAGTAATTACCAACTAAGCATGGCAAGTTTTGGCGGCAATTCAAAATCTAAGATGCCTTCCAATTATTATGTTAAGGTAATATTAGTTGTTATTTAAGCTAAATATTTCTCTAATTAAAATGACCTATTATGTATTAGTTGCATATTAATAAATATTGGTATATTACTACATGTTTCATGTACCAAAATGTATTATTAGTTTTTGTTTTTAATTAAAAATAAAGCAATTAAATAAACTGTATGTAACTTGTGAAATAATATAAGCAACAGTGGGGAACCTTATTTGTGTGGGGAGGATGTTTGGGAAGGTGATGATATAGATTTAACGACTTTATTTTTTCAGGGAACACCCCTTCCTCTTTTATCCCCGAGCTCTAGCTTTGTAACCAAAGTGGGAAAGGAGGGGGGGTGTAAAATAAGGAAAAGAGATATTGCTCTCACCTGCCCAAATGGAAGGTCATATAAATGGTCAGTTTGCACCATATTATTGTGGGACAGCCCGTTAAAATTCTCACACAATGTAACTTTTATAAGGGGGCTTTTGCCCCCTCTCCATATGGATATTTCTGTATTTTATACTCCATTGAGGATAGAAAGGTAGTTTCTCCACCGTAATTCTGAAATGTTTTTGGCGAGAGAGATTTTTTCAATTTTGTATGCCCCTCAGGCACAACTACTCATCTAAAAAAGGATATAGATGAGATTTCTTCGCTAAAATTGTTAGGTATGAACACACTTTCCATAGAAAATTGTTGTCTGAGAAAATCTAAATGTTGGGGGGGGCTTATGTCTCCCCAAGTACAACTCATCTAAAAATTATGGAGATGGTATTATTCACTAAAATTGTTTGGGATGAACAAACTTTCAATAGTTGTTTTATTGAAGGATTAAACTTTGGGGGGGAAAGGGGGGAGTATATCCCCCAGCCACTACTTTTCACCAAAAAAATTTTGTATTTAATTTATTCACTAACATTTTTATGGTTGGGCACACCTTCAATCTAAGATTTATTTGACTTTAGGACACTGGTAAAACTGAACATAGTGGCATTGAGTCCCGCAAAACTTCACAAACAAATCATCTACTAATTAAAGTAATTTTATATCTTCTCTACAGCTAAAGTAGGCACCTAATAATCATAGAAAAAAAATCTTGACTTGAAATATATTGACTAGAAGAGTCGAGTTTTATTCATACCACTCCTGCCATCTATGTGATATAAGCAAGAACACCAAGTGAGTGCCTTGCTCGTCATTGTATTGGTGTTGTATATCATGCTATGATTACTGCTCAGCAAAGTACAATAAGGGGTTAAATCAAACTATTTTAAAAGTTATTTCGAGTAGTTCCCCTCTCCCCCGAATAAACACATTTTTTACAATAAAGTTGAAGCCAACGTATTAAAAAAAAGAGTTATTATATTTTAATATGTATATCATAGACATTTGTTATACTTAGTAATCTTTCTACACATATTTTGCTCCTTCAAGCTATTCATATATTTATAGGCACTACTGTCAAGGTCGATATCAGAAAGGTAGAAGTTGGAGGAAGTGTATCTGCATTTATGTGGATAGTTGTTTGAACTATTTAGTAAAAGTCTGATCTCAGTATACCTGTACAAAATTTGTGCATTAGAAAAAAAATAATACAGCTCACAAAAAATTAATATGAAAATAAATCTCTCCTTAAAATATTAAATTTGTTTTAGAAACTTTCTCACTAGGTATCTTTTCATATAATTTCAGTGTTATATTAAATATTTGATATTTGAAGTTAATGAAACAAATAAACAACCTGAGCAAAGTAGTTCCTGGTTTTTATAAAAGAACACATATTTTATTGAATTTGAAACACCTGTTACAATGGAGAAAAATGCTTTCAATGAATATAAATGTGTACAATGTACAGCGTTAGTTATATTGTTAAGTTTAAGTCTATACCTCTATGCCAGACATTCAAAATTAAAAGCATACACTATAAAGAAAATCATTACATGATAAAGTGGCAATGAATACACTATTTCACAAATTGAGAATTAAACGCTGCATGCAACGGGGAGCAACTTTACTCATTTACCTAGTTCGCCCCTTATATGCTGCCTAGGTTTTCTTTAACGGCTGACAGGTGTAGCTGTTGAGGATCTAACA
Organism: Timema californicum; assembly: GCA_902141385.1. Classification (NCBI taxonomy): domain Eukaryota; kingdom Metazoa; phylum Arthropoda; class Insecta; order Phasmatodea; family Timematidae; genus Timema; species Timema californicum. The sequence goes on from CABFOW010001501.1 coordinate 93,976, forward strand.
AACCTTCGGGTTTACTACTACACATAAATAACAGTGGTGGCTTGTCATAAAGAGCACAAGGGCACGTACCCTCCAACCCAAAAACACATACATCCAATAAATTATAAGTTTTAATATATAAGTTATTAAACAAGGGAAATTTTAGAATCAAAATAACTTTTTCTAGTTTTTATTAAAATTATGACATTTAAAATTGCTGAGCGAAAACCTTCAAACAAAACTCTTGCAGATCATTGAATTTGCCCCAAGCTCATGGCACCATTGGGGAAGTAGCGGGGAGGCTTTGATAAATGATGTGAGCAAGCCTAAGCCGGGCACATGTTGGCATGTTCCCTTCAGTATGTTCGAGTCATTGCGAATGAAAAAAGTTACAGTGTGCTTCTTTATTAGTGTTTATTTCACAAAATAGTATTAAGTGTAATTTTATCTGAAAGTTTTGAGCTTTTGGACATTATTCGCACTCCATTATGTCAACAAGGGAATATGAAAGGTGTTTGTCTACTCTAAAATGGATTAAGACTTTCTTAGGGAGTACAATTATGGAAAATAAGACTAAATGCTTTAGCAGTTCTTTCAGTTGGAAATAAATGTATTACTTCAATTTCTGATGTTGACAACAAAGTGATTGACAATTTTTCAGATATTAAGGAAAGGAGAATGTAATCCAAAGAAGAGAATTAAAACTGATATATTTTGCAATAATATCATTTATGTTCTACTTCCATTATGTGGATGTTCCCGGATACGATCACCATGCTTTCACTGTTCTGAAAGTATGGTGGAAGCGAAGGCGTGGCAGTTTCAACGTACATCTAATCCCTTGAACTCAACATTGAAGAAAGACCTGACTGCCGTTGGCTCTTTGCCGCAAACCTGAGCGCGGCTGCCCTATCAGATTTCTGTGGCAACTTTTTCTCCACTAATCCCACCACTCCGCGCCCCCCCCCCCCCCCC
>CABFOW010001501.1:103543-144555 GCA_902141385.1 Timema californicum
CCCCCCCACCCGCATTATTATTTTCAACACATATATTGAAGAATCATCATAGACTTTACCATAAAATATGAGTGACTATCGACATTTTTATGAGGAATAAATTAAGTTTAAAAAAAATTCAAAATAAAATATAGCCTATGTTACTCGCTGATAATGTAGCTTTATATGGGTGAAAGAATTTTTAAAATTAGTCCAGTAGTTTTTGAGTTTATCCATTACAAACAAAAAAACAAATCTTTCCTCTTTATAATATTAGTGTAGACTACTATACAGTACCAGATAAACACTATTTTACAAGTGAAGTAAACTGTAGACATATACACTACTACTATACATTAACAGATAAACACCATTTTACTAAGCGTAGCGGGCTGTGTACATATTCGAGTACACTACTATACAGTACCGGATAAACACCATTTCACCAAGAGTAGTAAGCTGTGGACTATATATACGACTATACTATACTGTATACTACTATACAGTTCCAGATAACACCATCTTACCAAGCGTAGTAAGCTGTAGACATATACAGTACCAGATAAACACCATTTCACCAAGAGTAGTAAGCTATAGACATATAAACTTCTATACAGTACCAGATAAACACCATTTCACCAAGAGTAGTAAGCTATAGACATATACACTACTATACAGTACCAGATAAACACCATTTCACCAAGCATATCGAGATATTTACAAGGACACCATAGTTCAGAACGTTGAAGGTCAGATATTAAAAACCGTTTGGGTTTACATATACTGATATACATCACTTAGATTAAACCTAAATTTTTGTCTTTCCTCATCACATAGCTCAAAGATGTTAGTAATTACTTTAGTTAACAGTTTCCAACTCTTGTCTTCAACTTGCACCGAACGTCCAACTAGTTCCGGGTTCTATTTAAATTCAATAATCGGGTGGTGACATTGCAGATTTGTCGAGCCAACAGAAAACTTAAAACGACTCTCACAAGTTCGTGAAGCGGTTGTGCAATCCTAAATCCCGGTACATTAACAACTCTGCTATACTCATGGCCAAATCATAAGTTTGGCTCGAGATTATAATCAAGGTTAGCGCTCCGAGTACAGTGTAACCATAGTATAGACCATTAACTGCTGCTATTAGGCCTACCAGGGGTGATGAAACCATGGTGTGCAAGACGAGGGGCGGGAAAGCCACCCTCTTCGGGATAAAATCCTCCCTTTGCATTGAGATACAGCTAGATTTGTTTCAACCTCTCTGGTTATCTCGGAATCGTATAAAGTTTGGTGTGTGTGTGTCTGTGTGTGTGTGTGTGTGTGTGTATATATATATATATATATAATGTTTTATGAAATATTTATCAACCCATTAAATGACTGTACTTTTATTAAATGCAAACAAATTAAGTTAACAAAAGTAAATTCCTCTTTGTACTATTGCACTGTTAGCTGTTTGTAGACTGACAGTGGTAGCAAAATGGTGGTGTATTCTACTTCAGCCCATTACTCGAATAACCTAAATCTTAAATTAAATAAAGTTAGGGTTTTCAGGAATCTGGAATGGAATCCTATCGCTAAGCAAATATTTATTGCTGTTAATTATGTGTAGGTTACACTATTTGATGCGAAATTCAAAATAATAACTGTAAATGAATTTAATAATTTGTGTGGGAAACGTGACCCCTGGAATGTGAGGCCCGGGGCAATTGCCCCCTTTATCCCCCCTAGACGCGGCATTGTATATATATACGTAGCAATATAATAGAGGGGAAGCTCGAATCCTTAATTCCTCAAATCCCTCGAACCCTATATTTTTCAAGAGATTTGAAATTCTTAATAATTACAAAAATCTATGTTGAATACAATTATGAATACCTTGATACCAAATAGCAATTTTAAGCAATTAGTGAAAGGAACTATACAGTTTTGCGTAGTTGGAAGAATAACAAATTCACAAAAAAAAAAGGGACAAAATTTTATTAATATAATTTATTTACTAAAAAAAGTGTTGTCTTTGTTGTTTATGGTGTAATAGAAATGAACAATAAATACCATTTTCAATTACCCAAGCCTTAAACAGCTCTTTTTAAAATTATATTTTTAGTTTACTTTCACTTAAACTAAAATGTAAATCTTTTAAAGATTCGAATTTGAATTAAAGAAATATAGGATTCGCCCCCCATATATATATATATATATATAGAGAGAGAGAGAGAGAGAGAATATATAAGCGTCTATATTATATAGCTGATTAAGTGTATATAGTATATTATAATATATAAAAAGGATAACCGAGTCTCGCAGATTACGCTGTGCAGGACATTCAGTGCGACTGGAAGATTATATAACCTTGTTCAGGCAAACACAATGGGAAGACACCAGTGGGAAGACCTAGAGGCAGATGGGAAGATAACATTAGAATTTACCTGAAAGAGATAAGGTGTAATTAGGTGAACTGAATAGAGCTAGCTCAAGATTGGGATAGGTGGCGTACTTTTTTAAGTGTGAAAATGAATTTTTGTTTTCCTAATGCCATAGATTAAGTAAATAAGGTGTTTAATTATGCCTATATTTACTGGATGCAGGCCCAAATAAAGGGTTGTGTACGCGAGACTTAAATAAACCACTCTCCATGAGTGAAGCAAAATAATAATAGTACCGGTAGTAGTGGCTGAAATGAGAGTTCTGGCTCACTTTCTCCCATAAGGTTAACATTGATTCTCCTCATTCTATGAGGAGTATCACGTTCTCCCATAAGAATATCATTGATCCTCCTCACTAAGGAGTTTGGTCACTTTCTCTCACATTGTTCATCTTCACAAGGAAGGTGGGTCACTTTTCCCCATAAAATAGCATTGATCAGTGGTGGATCAGGAAATATTATTTTAGGAGTTTGACATTTCTTTCAAGTTTTATCTTGCACCCTCCTTACTATTGAGGTGGGTTATTTTCTCCCATACGCATAATACTAAGAATGGTCAAAGTGAGTCAGTGGCGGATCGTGAAATATTATCTTGGGGGTTGATAATTCTTTCGAGTTATAGCATTGATCTTCCTCACTGCGGAGTTTGGTAATTTTCTCTCATATTGTTCGTTTTCACAGAGAAGGTGGGTAAATTTTCCCCATAAAAATAGCATTGATCAATGGCGGATCAGGAAATATTATTTTGGGTGGTTACATTAATTCTATCAAGTTTATTCTCGGGCTCTCCTTACTATTGAGGCGGGTAGCTTTCACCCATACGGATAGTATTAAGACTTCTAAAAGTGAGTCAGTGGCGGGTCGGGAAACATTATTTTGGGGGTTAACTTTTTTTTCTTGAGTCTTAGCATTGATCCTCTTCATTGTGAAGTTGGATCACTTTCTCCCCCATTGATCCTTCCCATAGAGCCAGTGGGAAACTTTCTCTCATAAGAATAACATTGATCAGTGGCGGATCGGCAAATATAATTTTTGGGGTTTTAGCATTGATCTTCCTCACTGTGAAGTTGGGTCACTTTCTCCCACATCGATCCTTCCCATAGAGCAGGTGTGTCACTTTTCTCTTAAGAATAGCATTGCTCAGTGGCGGATCAGGAAAACATATTTTGGAAAGGGAGGAGATGGAACGAGGGGGCCAGACCAGGAGTTTATAAAATAGTTACATCATTAATTTGATAAAACTTTTATAAATCACTAAAATTTTATTATAATATTACTAGTTATTGGATGTTACTCGTTTAGCCGTTTAGTAAAACGTTTCCCAGGAGGCACTGCGAAGAAGCGAGTAACGTCACCTCCCACCTATAACTAATTTTGACTAAATTATTTAATTTTGATAAAGCCGTACTGTTTCACTTCATGAAATCAGGCTTAGATATTCACAAGCACTCGAGCCTTTTACGTAATAAAATCTGTATTACAAAAGTTACTACCTAAACTTCCATTTCAATATATGTACATACAAAACTTAAAGGGTGAATTTTTTTTTATGTCTCCATTGGTGAACACATTTGTCTTATTTTGGGGTGACCGTATGCAAGAGTATCACATCCATTATCTAAAATATAGCGTTTGTCATCTCCTGGTGAAAGTGAAAGTTTATTCAAGGAGATACTGTACAATTCATGTTTCTCACTTATTATCATATACATATTGGCGTAGTGTAAGATCGTCTGATTTAAACATTTTTTATAATGAGAATGTTTAATTTTCTTTTTGAGAGTTGTTTTTGACACACCTTTACCTACTTTTTTCTCCTCAAGACTCTCCTTTTGAATGGAGTAAGTCCTTGGTCTAAGTCCCACAAACTCTCGAATTCACTCTCCATTTATCTCATCCTTCATTTTACCCAGAGATTTTTTATTGCACGCAATTTGTAAAAAATGGGTTTCTGGGTAGTCTGAAGTGTCCAATCTGTACATATTATCAAACATATCCACATACACATTTTCTGTTTTTAGTTCGTAGCAGAGTGGTTCTGTGTTTGTGAATAAGAGCTTTGCATTTTGTCCATATTTCCTTTTAACATAATTATAATGAAAGTTATATATGATGACCTTGTTTATATCTAAGATTGCAAAGCCTGCATGAATAGGATTATTCAAAAATAGGTTTATTTTTCTCATGTGAACCCCAACTAACTGTTCCGTGAAGATTGTAAAAGCAATAAATTCTGGCGAAGCAATACGCTTCTTCAGCCTTTTTTCATTGTTTAGTAATTGAACATTTACACGATGTCTTTGATTCTCCATCGACTTCCCGAATTCTGCATTGTTCATGCGTTTGAAAAAGTCCTTTTCAAATCCATTTACTGCATTTTTTATCTTTGGGAAGTATTAAAATCAATATATGGCTTCAACCAAGCGCTCTGATTGAAAATTAGGACTCGGTGTATCTTTTTAAGCTTCATACCCAAAGAAATATACAGTTTTAAATTACGGTAGTGTACCAGATAATTTTGTTTACGGTTTAGGTTGGGAACTACCTTTTCTGTTTTCCCGCCGGTTGGAGAGTTCAGTTTGGATTGTATATACTTAGAGAATGGGGATAATATCTCAAGAGTAACTATGACTTTTTCAGGAGCAAGTGGATAGGCACTGTGCTCGTCATGAATTTCTTCCGGGTACTCTAGATCTACTTCTAATATATAGCCCATAGGGCTATCATCAGCAACTGAAATTATATTGAGCTCTGCTATTTCAGTCTTGTGCAACCACCTAAAATTACTTTGAGGAAGGTAATCAGACATAACAGTCCCGTATAAATTGAAGTCATATATTGATTTTAATACTTCCCAAAGAAAAAATGCAGTAAATGGATTTGAAAAGGACTTTTTCAAACGCATGAACAATGCAGAATTCGGGAAGTCGATGGAGAATCAAAAGACATCGTGTAAATGTTCAATTACTAAACAATGAAAAAAGGCTGAAGAAGCGTATTGCTTCGCCAGAATTTATTGCTTTTACAATCTTCACGGAACAGTTAGTTGGGGTTCACATGAGAAAAATAAACCTATTTTTGAATAATCCTATTCATGCAGGCTTTGCAATCTTAGATATAAACAAGGTCATCATATATAACTTTCATTATAATTATGTTAAAAGGAAATATGGACAAAATGCAAAGCTCTTATTCACAAACACAGAACCACTCTGCTACGAACTAAAAACAGAAAATGTGTATGTGGATATGTTTGATAATATGTACAGATTGGACACTTCAGACTACCCAGAAACCCATTTTTTACAAATTGCGTGCAATAAAAAATCTCTGGGTAAAATGAAGGATGAGATAAATGGAGAGTGAATTCGAGAGTTTGTGGGACTTAGACCAAGGACTTACTCCATTCAAAAGGAGAGTCTTGAGGAGAAAAAAGTAGGTAAAGGTGTGTCAAAAACAACTCTCAAAAAGAAAATTAAACATTCTCATTATAAAAAATGTTTAAATCAGACGATCTTACACTACGCCAATATGTCTATGATAATAAGTGAGAAATATGAATTGTACAGTATCTCCTTGAATAAACTTTCACTTTCACCAGGAGATGACAAACGCTATATTTTATATAATGTGCACCCTACCTTATGGAAATAAAAAGCGGGGGGGGAGGGTGTTTGCAAGTAAACATAGCAGAATTACAAGAATAGTAAAGATTTTACTAACAAAGGACAACAGACATATGAATGGCAGATGATAGTGGATTAAAAGATTCTGGTTGTCTCATTGGAAGAGGCATTGTCGCCAAACAACATACTTAGTGCTCTCAAAATATCATTAATATGCCTCTGAACACTTCTGTTCGGTTTTTTGAGAGTTTGGAGTACGTAGTGAACATCCTACCCCTCTACCTCAGGGAGCCATCCACAATCCAGCATCACATGAATTAAACATCCCAATTGGGAACCCGTACGTTGGAAGTGGCTAAATAACTTCAACGATAAGATCAAAATTTAGTAAGAATGGTGTACAGTAACAAGACTTTCAAGCCCACAAGAAAACAGCTTAGAATCCCACCTAGGGCGAATGAATATTAGAGACATGACATGACGCACTCGAGAGGAGTGACTATAACGCGACCCCAGAACAAGAGTAAAGTGGGTTGAGTGGAAATGACGGTAGACCTAATTAGGTCGTTAATCAGTATCAGGCACTCCCAATGATAGCAGGCAGCTGTTCACATACGTAATCCACTTGACAAAACCCTTAGTTGCCCAAACGCATTAGCGTTATAAAAATAATTCTAATAAATGCCACCTAGCGTTGAACCTATAAACTTGGGCGACCATTCAACTAAGCTAATGGCTAACTAACAACTAAACATAAGTAAGAATAATATTACATGCGCTCAAATCATACTGGTAACCCTTACGAAGGTTAGAATAATCCAGCAATATATATATATATATATATAACCTAGGCCTCACAGATTATGAGGGTAAGCTAATCATATAATCCTAAGAACCTTGTTAGGCAATAGGAGCCAGTCCACAGTTTAGAGAATACATAGGCAATGCCATAATCACTCTGTCAACTAGCTCAAAGTGAGCTTTAATAACCTAAATGCTCAATACAAACATATATAATAAAAGACTAAGAGCACAACACTAGGGACCCTAGCTAGTGACAAACCTTCGATTAGCACGCATAATAAAAATACCTGATCTCTCTCTATATACCAAGTCGCAAGCTCTGAAAGCAGCGAAACCTCCTAGTCACCAGTCCAGCGCACTCCACACGAGTGCAGTCCACCTGGCCCTGCGATATACCAGCCATGTACCAAGTGTAGACCAGATGGGGTGTACCAGCTATGCACCAGGTGTAGACTAGTAGGTGTGTACCAGCGAGGTAGTAGGTGTGGATCATGCGGATGATACCAGCAAAGTACAAGGTGGCAGACCAGACCGAAGGTACCAGCAAGGTACCAGGTGTAGACGAGTAGGTGTGTACCGGCAAGGTACTAGATATGGAGCAGACGGAGGGTACCAACAATGTACCAGGTGTAGACAAGACCGAGGGTACCAGCTAAGTACCAAGTGAAGACGAGTCGGAGTGTACCAGCTATGCACCCTCTGTAGATCAAATTTGGTTAGGCTAGCTATTTATCAGCAGTTGAAGATAGTAAGTAATCGAGCCAGATGTGGTGGGGGGCTAGCTGTGGTGGGCCCAAGGATCCCGTCCACTGGACGCCATACCGTCTAACTAGGGCAGTGACTGTCGGCCGCGGTGCAGGAGGACTCAGCGAAACCTGGATAGACCGTACTGTGCTTAGTCTAACTACGATGTCCTTTCCTCCAGTGTTGACTGTTGAATCGTAACTGCTTTTATTTTTTATCTATATCGGAACGCTCCCAGACCGGGACTAAAAAAGGTAAGGGGAGAGGCGGGGTGGAGAATTGAGCCAATTCCACCTCAGGAAGACCGCACATGCGTGACCAGCTCCGAAAGAGAGAGAGGACAGAAAACATTAGAAGGTCGAATATTGCGACTCTTCCATGGAAGGGTAATTTAGGATACTAAATCAAATGAGGCCCGTTGAAGATCAAGGAAGATAATAATCAGGGGGCTTGAACATGGGGCCACCAAAAGGAGCCAAGTTTAATGAGTATTAGATATTTCATTAGGAGGTTACGTAATCATTCACTTGTGAGAGATAATCTTGATTAGCTCGGCACAAATGGATGTGATACTCTTGCATACGGTCACTCCAAAATAAGACAAATGTGTTCACCAATGGAGACATAAAAAAGTTCACCTTTTATGTTTTGTATGTAAATATATTGAAAAGAAAGTTTATGTATTAACTTTTGTAATACAGATTTTATTACATAAAATGCTCGAGTGCTTGTGAATATCATAGCCTGATCCCATGAAGTGAAACAGCACGGCTTTATCAAAATTAAATAGTTTAGTCAAAATTAGTTATAGGTGGGAGGTGACGTTACTCGCTTCCTCGCAGTGCCTCCTGGGAAACGTTTTACTAAACGGCTAAACGAGTAATAGCTAATACCTAGTAATATTATAATAACATTTTAGTGATTTATAAAAGTTTTATCAAATTAATGGTGTAATTATTTTATAAACTTCTGGTCTGCCCCCCCCCCGCCTCGTTCCATCTCCTCCCCTTCCAAAATATGTTTTCCTGATCCGCCACTGAGCAATGCTATTCTTATGAGAAAAGTGACACACCTGCTCTATGGGAAGGATCAATGTGGGAGAAAGTGACCCAACTTCACAGTGAGGAGGATCAATGTTAAAACACCAAAAATTATATTTGCCGATCCGCCACTGATCAATGTTATTCTTATGAGAGAAAGTTTCCCCCTGGCTTTATCAGATGGATCAATGGGAGAGAAAGTGACCCAACTTCACAATGAAATGGATCAATACTAAGACTCAAGAAAAAAAAGTTAACCCCCAAAATAATGTTTCCCGACACGCTTCAATAGCAAGGAGAGCCCAAGAATAAACTTGATAGAATTAATGTAACCGCCAAAAATAATATTTCCTGATCCGCCACTGATCAATGCTATTTTTATGGGGAAAATTTACCCACCTTCTCTGTGAAAACGAACAATATGAGATAAAGTGACCAAACTCCTTAGTGAGGAAGAACAATGATATAATTCGAAAGAATTGTCAAACCCCAAGATAATATTTCACGATCCGCCACTGACTCACTTTGACCATTCTTAATATTATTCGCATGGGATAAAATAACCCATCTCAATAGTAAGGAGGGTGCAAGATAAAACTTGAAAGAAATGACAAACACCCAAAATAATATTTCCCGATCCACCACTGATCAATGCAATTTTATGGGAAAAAGTGACCTACCTTCCCTGTGAAGACGAACAATGTGAGAGAAAGTGACCAAACTCCTCAGTGAGGAGGATCAATGCTATTCTTATGGGAGAAAGTGAGCCAGAACTCTCATTTCAGGCACTACTACCAGACTGTAAAAGAATAAGAGGTGAATAAATAAAAAAGTTAGTGGTGCCCACCGTCTCTATTCCCTCCCCTTCCCATATCTTCCCCTTTAATCAATGTATGCTAAAATATTATCCTTTATCACCTTCCTTTTCTTGTAATATTATGTGAAGTTTTTAATTCCATGTGATATTTATGGATGTGGAGAAGGTATATGATAGCGTGGATAGAAGCAAAGTATGAAAATCAATGGAGGAGGCTGAAGGTGAAAGAGGAGTCGGAATGAGAATGAGAAGCATGTATGAGGATAAAAGGAGTTGTGTTAAGACGGAGAGTGGGAAGTCGGAGTAGTTTCAAATAAAAAATTTAGTGAAGCATGGGAGTGACCTCTCACCACCACTATTTGTAATGGTAATGGAAATGGTAGAGAATACACTGGCAGAAAAACTTGGGGGAGAAAGAATGAGAGCCATGCTGTTTGGTGATGACCTGGTGTTTTGGGGGGAGGAGGAAGAGGAAGTACAGGGACAGCTACAGGGATGGAATAAGAAAATGAAAGAGTAGAGTGAAATTTAGCATGACGAAGTGTGAAGTGGTAGTAATTAAAAGGAAGAGGATAAGGCCTAATAAAGCTATAAAGTTGGATGGAATAGAACTGAGAAAAGTACAGAATGTAAAATATCTTGGAAGCGTATTTTAGGTGAAAGATGGAAGTAGAGGACAATGGGGAGAGGTGTTCTATAGATGTGTAGGAGACCTCCCATGGAGAAGTGTCCTTGAAGTTTAAGGAAGTATTGTACAGGGCGTACTTTGTATCCATGGTCTCATATACAGCAGAAACTTGGACATTGAATGTAAGCGAGACTAGGAAATTCGAGACCATGATAATGAAGTTGTGACAGCATGTTAGCTGTCACGACGCGAAACAGGATTAGGAATTAAGTTATCCGGGAAAGAGTGGGAGAACAGGGAGTACATGAGATAGCAGAGGAAGCAAGACTGAGATGTAATGAGTAAGGAGAAGGAGAGGATGATGGCATTAAGGTATGTGGGAAGGAGGCCACTAGGGAGGCCAAGAAAGAAAGGGGAGGCACAAATAACATAAAGTGTGCAAGTGAGAAAAGAAGTATGAAAGCAATTAAAGAAGGCAGAATGGTGGCAGGACAGAGGGAGATGGAGACATTTTACTAAACCGACACGGCCCACAACTATTGCTCATACTGGTGCTTGAGTTGCTATACTCGTAGAAATCTTTCCGCTCTTAATTTAATTTCTACAGTATTATACATATACGCTCTACAGGAATAACACTAGATCAGACTCCTTTATTTGTATGATTAGTAATAATTACAAATATTTTACTCTTACACTCTTTACTAATTCTTGTTGGAGCAATTACTATGTTCCTTATAGCTCGAATATTTTGGATATATATTCATTTATTTAAAAGCTATAGTTGGTGAGGGGTTCCTTTAGTTGTAAAAATCGATGTATGTATTACTTTGCACATGCCTGCTTTCACTTACCCAGTTTAAATGTTTTCAAGATGAGATAATTTACCCCCACTCCCCAGGTTATTTGGAAAGGGTTGATGTATGTGTATTACGCAATTATACTCGTCTTAGTAAATACAATTCAAAGGGTCCTCCTCTGGGTTGTTTTACATTCTCTACTTCATGCACCCTTAATTTAAATGTAGGTCGCGGATAGATCAGACAAGCAGTTAGATGCGTGGCACACAGATAATGTCAAATAAAAGTGTTTTTAGATGTGTTTGAGGGGAAGGATATAATTATTAATATCAAATTACAATTTTTAAAACACTTAAACATTAAATTTTCAACAACAAAAAAATCCTTTGCTTTCCAAACCGTTGTATTCTATGAATTAAGAAGTCGTCATCTTAGCTAATAAAACTTATTTTTTTTATTAATTATGAATTAATAGCCAAACCCCTAAAAAATAATGGAAAATGGCCAAGTCAACTTTCTTGCTCGTCCAATACAGGGCTTTAAGTGACGCCCAGTGAAAGTTGAAACGTTTTGTGATTTTTGTGTAAATATACAGATCACTACCCTTTTTATTAAACTAAATTTCTTTTTGATGACATTGGGAATCCCCATATTTACGGATAATAACCATTGCTCACTTGGTTTAAGACATCAGTTTGGCAATATATATATATACGTTTAGTACCGGCTCTAATTACCTGTTCAGGTTATACGTATACAGTATGTAATAATTACACTTATGAGCTAGAAGTGAGGAAGGTTGAATTTATAGGAATTGTACCCGCATTTACGAGATGGGAAAGAGGTAACCATTTATAAAAACTACCTTCAGTACCCCCGACCAGGATTTGAGCCCTGATCTCCATGTCATCGGTGATCTAGTCAAATATATATATTGTACCCTATATATATATATGTACCCTAACTACTCGATCGATGACCTACAGTCTAGTTATGAACTCAAATCGTTTGAAATGAGTTACTAAACAAAAAACCCTTTTGAGCATCCACCATATCCCCACCTGTTACTATGTACCATAAAAACATAATATTGGTATAACAAATAGCCACTAGACCCCACCGTCAATGAGTGCCATGCTCGTGATACTATGCATGGATAGTAAATACTTAACCCGGAGTTTGGTAGGATCCTCAACAGTTCCACCGTCAGCTGTAAGGCTTAGGCAGCATTGAAGAGTAGTATTAGATAAATGAGGAGTGAGGTTGTTTCCTCACTGAGCCAGAAGGTATTATTGCACATCAATCTGCCACGCCACCCACTGACCCGACTGACGTTTATACCTCTTTCACTTTCGTTTGGTCGGCGTCATAAGTCATACTGAGACAGATCAATTAAAGTAACAGCTTCCTTTAGTTCATACCAGAAGATATTGCGCATTGTAAACACTCTATCTGAGCTTACTGAGACAGATAATTGAAAGTATCAACTTCCTCTAGCCCATACCAGAAGACATTGTGCAATGTAAACACTATATCTGACCAGATATGGATTTAGGCTCTAATACTATCTCTTACTTTGTTTGCGATCACGAATTGTTTGGCCAACAACTGAAAATAAACGAGGAAATTTCACCACCGTAACTTACCAAATAGTCAATGTTAATAATAAGCAGAACCAAGCAATTCTACGTCTATGATTTCTGATAAAATTTCTTAGTCCCATGAAGGTCATGAATGCTTGAAGTTAGTGGGGAAAGTAAATAATTGGCTGAGTCATTTTTTTGTTTGGTTTAGTATCTTGTAAGTTTAGCGATAATCTTAATGATAAAGATCTAAGGGAGTTCTGGTACTTACATTAACACCAAAGTTGTCCATATGTTTTGTATAATATAGATGGATATGTTTATTATAGCTTTAATAAAGAATATACAAATGTTCAATTAGCATACAAATAGCACATGTTAAATTTATAGCTCGTGTTAAACAATTTGACTACGTTCACGTTAGTTTATATTATATTAACATATAAAAACTACATATTTTTATTACGATTGTAAGGCGGCTGCCTTGAAGAAGAAATAAATGATGAAATGCTTTACTCGTGAGTAGATATAAGAATTTTCCGGCAATTTTTTGTAAGTGTCGGTTTTCAGCCTACTAATTAGATAAAGGGACTGTGTTGGAGGAGGTGTCATCTATGACTGAATACATAAGGGCCTATATAAATAAAGCCATCAAACAGTCGGTTATAACATACTAAATACAAACAAATAATGGTAATTAAAGATTAATTTTTTACGGTAGAATTTTCAGATGGTTGAATCCCAGGGGAAGAGAACTTATTCGTTAAGGCTCTGATTATTATACTGAAGTATTAACATATCTGGTCTATCTATATCAGACCCAACGTTAGTGACACATTCAGCCACCAAGTGCTGTAGTCTAAACGTGATTGTGAAAATAAAACTGGAAGTGCTGTTATTGTTTTACTGTAATTTATTTTATGTTTATATTGTTAAAATCCTTAGAAATAGTTGCTGGATTAAAAAAAAAAATGAACATTTTTCAAAATGGAACATTTTCCAGAAAAATTTAAGGAAAGATTCCTCGGTAACTCATAAGTCGACTTAATATTGCGACACCTAACCAACGAAGATTGCCTTCTCGAAAAACGTTGAACCAAAGGCCATAATAAGTTTTGGTCTGTCCCCTGCATCTTCCCGTACAAATCTCCTCACGTGACTTCAACTCGGTCGAACGTGTCACATTAAGTGACCAACCACTCATTTCCTTTTCTTCTGACAGCCAATTGGCTTTCTTTTAAAGTCACAAGATCTTACGGCGTTAGAATAGTCGAGTATAAATTCAAAACCACCAGCAACCAAGTGGGTTTATATCGTTCCTGGGTGGAGCTGTCCGGTAGTAAGAGAGCAAACAGGAGACTAGGAAAATACAAATGACAATACAATGTATTTTGTGACCCTTCCTCCCACCTCCATATGAATACATCATTCGAATCACAAATATCCATACTACGCTCCTATAGTTCTATTATTTAATTACCTATCGTTTCCTGGCCATTTAGATCTAGGTCTTAATGATCAACTGAAAATAAGGATTGTAGCATTGTTAGCCAGCCACAAGCTACCCGAAACCAAACCAAAACAATCAACTTACCTATTATACCGGCCCGGCTACATGACTACAAGCACGAACGGCCCATCAGAACAATTTCATCCGAACAACACGGCTGATCCCGGTATACTGAGGGCCGCGCCTATTCCAACATTCTGCAACGACTTTCCCGCAGCAAAGATCTTCAGCGAGAAAGAAGAAACACTCCACCTGTGCCCAAGTCTGCCGTCTAGACGCTCGTAGAACATTCCACGACTCATTATATTCTTTGGTTTTCCCCCCCTCGTCTTCCCTTCGCCNTGTGGTTTAAGCGCCACTCTGGGACTGGCTTTGGAAGTAGCTTGTACTAGTTATGGCTTCGGACATTAACCATGTAAGATAAATTCCTTTTCGGCATAATTTTATTGTTCAAAATTCACTTTCGGCTCTAAATAATTATTTCAAATCTCCAAAACCTCTAACTTTAAACATTGCACGTATAATTGATGTCAAGTATTGTGGACTTAAGCTTTGAACCTTAATGAACTAAAACATTATGTCTTTTTCAATATGATATCTTTTGGACTCGTATTTATTTCTGATATTAATGAACTTTAACAAAAATTTAGTATGATATCGTTTTCAACAAGATATATTTTTCACTTGTACTGTATTTATGTCAGATATTAACGAACTTTAATTAACTGAAATATGATGTCTTTTTCAATAAGATATCTTTTGGACTTGTATTTATTTCTGATATTAACGAACTTTAACAAAAATGTAGTATGATATCGTTTTCAACAAGATACCTTGTTCGCTTGTATTGATGTCAGATATTAACGAACTTTAATTAACTGAAATATGATGTCTTTTTCAGTAAGATATCTTTTGGGCGTGTATTTATTTCTGATATTAACGAACTTTTAACAAAAAAGGAAACATGATATCGTTTCAATAATATATCTTCCTCACTTGTAATTATTTTTAATATTGATAGGCCTTAACTTTAAACTTTGCCCATGATGTTTATTTTGAGTATTAAGTTTAAGAGTTGGGCAAAAGTAGAATATCTGGCGATATAAATTTTTTTGAGTACTATATGTTTTCTCTGATCATAAGGGACTTAAACTTTACTCGATTACAGGGAAGCATTTGTCTAGCAAATGTAGTTTATATTACTCCATGTTAGATGTTAGGTTTTGTCTTTTGCTTATTGAAATATAATGTCATTTGATTCCGTTTATTGAATTGCTCTGTTCCTATTTACCTTTAATCGTTCTCTCTTGAACTTGGCGTATTAGGCGCCATCAGCGCGTATAAGAGGTTAATGATAGCCGCCACAACGACTAAGTGTTGGCGAGCTAATATAGGTTTATCTGACTAACGTCAACTTTAGCTTTCTGTAATTTGGGATTTTGTATATTTTTCCCGTTTATGGAAAGGAGAGATGAAATATGACTGGCAGGAAATAACTCTATATTGTTATGTTGAACATTGACATTTATGCTAAGGTTATTGTCAAGAGTCAGTTATTGTTGTTTCGGCTTAATCAAGTTTTATTAGCGAGGCTATTCGCTTATACGTTCTGCGCCCTCCCTATGAGGCCACGACGCTAGATTGCATATGTTGTATGCCCTATATTTCTTGAGGTTATTGCTTTCAATAAATTGTTGTCCATATCTTTTTGAATCTTAATAAAACTCTCTTGACTATTATGTTTGTGTTTAACTTTTTTATACGTTCATCCTTAGGTAGGATACTGCAACTAAAATATGTTGTCTAATAATCAAACCAGAGGTGTAGTCTCACGTTCTTGATTGATGACATATATTGTTGAGGGTGACCGTGGGGACGAGTCCCGCAATAGTTCTTATTGCGTGTGCTGGGCTTCAGATAGGTTTTGCCCAGTTTTTCTTTGCTCTTTTTACTCATTCAGCACACTCTAACTTTTTGCTAACTTTTATATATATATATATATTATTTGAACACGCCTAGTTAGGCGTAACGGTTCAGGATTTTTGGACTTTTCAGAGTGAAAGATTTCCACTTTAAATTATGTTTACAAATCTATATGTCTAAGATCATACTTTTTTATTTATTCCAGTACACCAAAATTATATTTTATTAAATGTTTGATCATATCCAACCTAACCTTAACATTTGATTGGCAATATCTCAGATACCTAGGTATCTATGACTACGACCAAATACCTGAATGTCTGTATATTTTCAATAGCATCACATGAGAGTAAATGTACCTGCATTTACGGGGTGGAAGAGTAACTGTGGATACACATGTTCACCGAAAAATCAGAGCAGAATTACCCGTTTCGGTGGACGAATGGTCAAAGGCGCTACTTTCACAATATACTAGACTAACGATAACCGGGATATCAGGGGTTGATCCCGGTCGGGTGTAGTGGGGGTGTTTTTTTCCCCCAATATCATTTCCCACTTTCATTCCATACGCAAATGTGGGTACACTTCCTTTAGATATAACCTTCCTAATCCCTAGAGCCATTAGAATAATAGTACATAAGCGTATAGCCCGAACGGGTAATAATATGCGGTGCTAAAAATAGAATATACATTACCCGCAACTTGCACCCACTTGCAATCAAGAAGATGATTTAAAATATTATTAACTTGTGTCTGGTCTTAAAATAAATTAGTTTGAACAGGGCTTTCCGCATTGGGACACTTTAGTGTCATGACAGTGTCTGAGCTCAGTCACATGTCTAGTGAGATACCGCTTGAAAAATATTAGTTTGATTGGAGAATTCACACTGGGACACAAATGTCGGACACTATGCAGTTCTGCCGACTAGCAGTAAGCAATCATTTGTTTTTAATTAGATGTCTAGCACACATCTAATATGTCTAGCTACGCACGAGATTATATTAAAGTTCGTAAATAATTTTAATTTAAAAAAATTCAAAGATGAAAAAAACTAAATTGGCAAGTTACATACTCTATTTATAGTTTATAACAAATAATAATAATAATAATAATATGAATAATAACAAAGGTTGATCATTTTTATTCATAGATTGTATTTTTAACCTTGGTTGTTGCTCACTCAATAAATACATTACCAAAATAATAAGACTACTTTAACAAAACTTTGAAACACTAAAATAATTGTTTTTCTATACATAGGATGAATGAATTAGTGTTTTAATGCTAACTTCGTGAACCTACATCTTCCGTTTTCGTTCTTTCTCTTCCTCCTCTGCCTCCACAACTACAGCAAAAAAAAAACACTTTCTTGTCACTACTTATCACTCACTGTCTCTACGAATACCGCTAAAACCTTACACAAAGACCGGCATATTAGGCCAGGAAGGAGGGGACAAAACTGACTCGCGCCGCGAAATATAATAGTGGATGGAAGACCTCTTTTTGCAAATATTTAGCACCGCGTCTTACTACCCGTTCGGGTTATACGCTTTAAGTACTAATTACTCTAATGGATTAGGAATTTGGAAGGTTAAATTAGAGGAAGTGAACCCGCATTTGCGTGGAGGGAGAGTGGAAAACCATTTAGGAACCCCCCCCCCAGTTCACCCGACCGAGATTCGAACCTCGATCTCCCCGTCCTCGGCGGTCGAGCTCAACACGACAAGCGCGTTAGCCAACTACGCCACCGAGGCGGGTTCTTTTTGCAAACCACGTGCCGCACTGCTCTGCCCCATCGACCTAGTGGACGCTCAAATTAAGATGGGGTACTAGTGAGCGCTAGTTTAGTGTATTAATTATGCAATTTTTTTTAATAGCATAAACATTTTTTTGTTCTAAATAAATCAAATATTTCTTCAATATAAACATAAAGTTAAGTTTTCTGCACATGCTAATCTCAACAGTTTTTGACTATCTGTCATAAGCATAGTGGCATTTGGTGACAAACTTTTTAAATGAAGAGAAAATGTCACAGCATTCCAGAACACCATTGACAGATATTCAAGAACAGCTGTTGAGATTAGCATGTTCAGAAAACTAAACTCTATGTTTCTATAGAAAAAATATTTGATTTATTTTTGCCAAAAAAATTTTTTATCCTATAAATCTTCGAAAATACTGCCCTAAACTCACGCTTACCAGCACCCCATCTTAAGACTCCCCGCATCAATCATTATTCTGTTGCCTACACTGTGAACATCCACTAGTCACCTAACAGCAGTTGGATTCATAAAGCTAATGAACCTTGGGAATCCCCAAGTTCGTTGATCTCTATAATATAACTGGATGGACATACACATACACATTGCTAAGGATCAAAGCGTGACGCTCAAGTTTATCGTCTGCTACACTGTGGGGGGACAGATTTAACAGATTTACGAAAACATGTCTCTGATGAATAAAAGTGTTATTGTTTAAAAATAGTGAAGTATTATATCACACTTTCATGAAGAGACATTTGCATTAAAGGATATACAATTCAGTTTTACAGGTAATATTGTACAAATACGAATAAAATCTTTAACATATTTAAATAATTATGTAGTTATCATCAATGTAGTTTACAGTCTGGCAAGACTAAACTTATATTTAAAGTTGGTTACTAAATTTATATTGGTTTCAGAAACCATATTATGTTGAAAGTTCGATAACTATAATGAAACAAGTTGGCTAAAAACTGTATTACATTTGTTTGAATGACATACTTTGTGTAGAAGTCTTACGTTTAAATGATAATTTAGGTTATAGGCTTGTAGGAAGTACATCAACTATTAAATCCTGGTGACCTGGCGGTCTAGGGGTAAGGTGTCAGACTTCTATGCTGGCTACCGGGGTTCAATCCTCGGTCCTGGCAAAGATTTATCTGATTAGCAAACCCTTCCTTCACCTCTGACAAGACATCTTGTGAATGAGAGGAATGCCAGGCCTCCACTGTGGTTCGGATTCCACGTTAAACTGTAGGTCC
Organism: Timema californicum; assembly: GCA_902141385.1. NCBI lineage: Eukaryota > Metazoa > Arthropoda > Insecta > Phasmatodea > Timematidae > Timema > Timema californicum. The sequence continues at coordinate 122,452 of CABFOW010001501.1, forward strand.
TTCATTTCATCTCACAATCACCCTACCATTACACATTAGCGTAAGGGCGTATAACCCGAACGGGTAGTAAGACGCGGTGCTAATAGTAATAATAATAATAATAATAATAAACCCTGAATTTAGTAATAATCCCAATCTGTAAGGCTCTATTTCGTACCAGAATACTATCATATATATAGGTAGGAAAAACGTTCATTTAGAACGGGCCAATTATTCTCCTCACACCTTGAGCAAAATCTTTGAAAAATTAGTTTTAAAATGGGTAAATGTCTTTAGCGAGAGAAAAGGAATCATCCCAAACTTGCAAATCGGTTTCAGACAAAAACATTCAACTATCTACCCTGTACTAAATCTAATAGAAGACGCCACAGAAGCTTTTACAGAAAAAAAAACACACAATAGCAATATTCCTAGATGTAGAAAAAGCATTTGATAGAGTCTGGCATATAGGACTAATTCTAAAATTAATCATATTTAACTACCCACAATGGATCATTCACATTATCGTCAGTTTCCTTGCCCGAAGAAAATTCCAAGTGATCATGGATGGTACAAAATCACCAGTAAACAACATAAGGGCAGGAAGGGGTGCCTCAGGGATCAACACTTGCGCTACACCTCTATAGTATATACATCGCAGACATACCGACCCACCCCCAAATAAAAGTCAGGCTTTTTGCCGACGACACTATGCTATACACCACCTGCAAAAACATAAACTACGCCAGTCTAGCAATGCAGAGATACTTAGTAAATCTGCAAGACTGGCTTACAAAATGGAGGATTAAAGTAAACCTACAAAATCGTCATCCCTAATCATAAGCCGAGGAAACAAGCAACTTCCCGCACCTCTCACTCTATTTGACACAGAAATATCAGTAAACAAAGAAACAAAATACCTAGGCACAACAATAGATTCGAAGCTAACCTGGATAAGCCATATTAATAACTCGAACAAAAAAGCCATGGGAAGATTTATACAATTGTACTCTCTATTTAAAAGTAGAAAAATAAATATCCACACAAAAATAATATTATACAAATCAATGATACAACCTATAATACTGTATAACTGCGCGGCATGGAGCTACGGAACAACAAATATAACAAAACGGCTACAAACCACACAAAACAAAATACTCAGAACAATCACGAGGGCACCCTGGCGCACAAGAACCACAGACCTACACGCACTGACCAACTGCAGACAGCTACAGGAAATTTACAAATACCGCAACAAAAGACTGTACGAACAGACAGATGTACACACGAACGAAATAGTCAGGGACTTAGGACGCTACGACCCCACAGAGGATAGGTATTACAAACGACCGAGACTGGCTTAGTGTAGGCTTAGTTAGATATAGTTATATAAAAAATCCCAGTTGATAATCCTAGAGGAAAAAAACTCAAAATCAAAAAATATATAAAACCATTTAAAAAAACGCTAGATGAACATTCCTAGCTAGGAATATATATATATATATATTTTATTTAAAAAAATAAAAAATAACTCTAGATGTAAATTCCTAGATTGTAAAAATAAATAATAATTACTACTAATAAAATTAAATTAATAACCCCTATAGTAGATATAAGAAACTAAGTCAGTCAGGAAGTGGAGCCGTTACTCCTTCACCTAAGACCGAATCATTTAGCATAATTCTCTCATTTCATTCCAATACTACCTTAGTCACGGCCGGACGCCACTTGAATAACCGTCTAGGTCATACTCCTAGCCAGAGGATAATCCTGGCGCCGAGGGCGGCCCCAGATGGTGAATGGAAATGTATCCACTTCAGGCCCAATCCCAAGAAAAGAAAATCCTACCATACCCTTGCTATTTATTACCTTTGCCACCGCCGGACTCCACTGGGACAACCGACTATGTTCTCTACGAGTCAGAGGATAATCCTGGCGCCGCTGTCGGCCCCAGATGGGGAATGGAAATGTATCTATCCTCACCAAACCAAATCCCCAAGAAAGTAAAAATCCTTCCGATCCCTTTCCCGGAAATTGACTCACCAAATCACTCACAAATCACAATCATACCTTAATCACACCTTCCCACATCCCAAGAAAAGAAAATCCTCCCCAATTCGCGAGACCCAACACAATCACTCACAATCACAAATTCCACCTCACAGGGACATTTACTAATACACCTGTAATTCTTTTGCAGCCTGGTAATTTACTAATACTTGTAATTCTCTTACAGCCTCATTTCATAGGTATCTAATGTCATTCGCGAGGTTAAGAGTCACGACAGTGACTCGGTACTCAAACAATAAGTCAGCCCTTTCTAAGGTGACCTAGATTGGCGTTTCTGTGAATCTGGATATCCTTAGTCGGGCAACAGGATTCTGGTATGAAATAAAGCCTTCCAAACGAGCTTCCTTCAAAAATCATCGTAGCTACATCAACTTATTCAAAGAAAAAACTAACCATCTTTGAACTTTGATATGCCCTCTAAAATTTTTACTAACATATTTATTTTATCTAACTAATCACACATTGATGTATCTCATATTCAATCAAATTAATGAACAATGTCAAAATGCCACATTGCCTTGTATGGGTGTAAGAAAGAAAGAGATAGCCGAAAGTTTATTTCTCTCTTAGACTATGGTATGCAGACGACTGCTCGAAAATTTCAGCCACAGATGTCCATCCAGTTATATTATAGAGATCAATGGTTTAGTTTAGGGAGCCAGTGGTTAATGGAGTCTGCCTTGAGAGGTTGACTTTATATGTTTTTTATTTACGTATTTTTTCCAATTATCTATAAAGATTTGGACTTTTTAAAAGTCGGTGGATCACTCAAACCCACAGCACCATCGAAGTCGATGGATCATGCCTAGTTGAATTATGTTGCGGATACATACCTCACTAGTCAAATAAGTGTATCATAAAATAATGATGTTAACCTTGGTGGTTTTAGGGTATAGTGCTCGCCTCCAGACCCACTATTCGTGGGTTCAAATCCAACCAAGGTCGACGGATTTTTCTTGTGCTATAAAACTCCGTAGCAAACTTCCTTCGGAGGAGAAGTAAATCCACCGATCCCATGTTTATTGTGGCATGTGTAAGAACACTGCAGGCTTATTAAAAACACCTTTCCCGGAAAAAGTGTTAGGCTCTTTCCTAGATCGCTCATAGATATTCAGTATGTTAGGCAACAGGGAACCACCACATTCTCTGAACTCACCTAGTACATGGAATTTATACCAGATGTAGCAGGTAGCACTAACCAGCCGAGGGGCTGAGTAGATTCCTAGCTCCGGATGGATAGAAAGTACATCAAAACAACCTTGTTTACTGTATAATGTATATTTCCTTTTTTTTAAGCATCGCGTCTTACTACCCGTTTGGGTTATACGCATAGTATGTACTAATTACTCTATTGTGTTAGAGATAAGGTAGATTGAATTTAGAGGAAGTGAGCCTGCATTTGCGTGGAATCGGAGTGGAAAATCATTTAGGAAAAACTACCCTCATTAAACCAGACCGGGATTCGAACCCCAATCTCCCCGTCATCGGTAGTCTAGTCTAAAGTGAGAGTGGCGCCTTGAACCATGCGGCATCAAAAGTTGGTTGCCTGCATGTTCTTATCGTATTAATTCTTAACATTTCTCTTTGGATTTCAAGTTTTATTCTCATTAGTGGTCAAGTTAGACAGTAAACCAATTAGAAATATGTTCATTAGTATATAATAGTTGTAAATAAAAAAAACGTGTTTCCTGTCGTTTAAGACGTCAGTCTAAAAATGTCAAAGGTAAAAAAACACCCAAAGTACTTGATCGATTGCTTAAAAACATAAATTAAAATCACTTGTTATGAGCCATTAAATGAAAATAAACATTTGAACGGCTGCCATATTGAAAGTGATAATCTGGTTGAAAATGTATGTACATATATATCTCAGCCTAGGTTCAAATAATATCCCTGCTATATTTAATTAAAAGTGATCCACACAATTCGCATTATTTGTGGGGCAAACAAACAGCTTTTTGAGTGGTCGCCAGCTTGAAACGGATAACTATATAAAAAAAAAGCATGTAGTTTGGTCTAGATTGAAAGAACGACGCTGCCAAATTTCGTTAAACTTGGTCGATGCATTTGACAGCTCTCGCATAGCAAATATTCGGACATACAGATAGATGGAATACTAAACTGTCAGGTTAAAACAGAACCTCACTACGCTTGGTTAAAAATATGAAAAATTCTACTCGGTTTATAAAAATAAAGATAAAAATCGTTCAGATTAATTTGAATCACAAGTTTTAAAGCGCAGCTTTTTATACATGAAATATATCGATAAATTGACCGCTATATCAGATACTAAAATATCTTTACAAATATATCGATACGTTTGGAAATAAATCGATTTATATATATTTTTATAACAATACGTCGTTGCCATCTCTACCTCAGAGTTCGTTAGCAACCATCAACGAGAAGATTTGCTAGACAAACCGGTATCTCGCGGCAAACCCCACGCGGGGTCAAACTCGGGCCACTAGGAAGTTTGCAAGGTCACCAGATAGCAGTGGCGCACCTATAAAAATACTTAGGGGGAGGAATTCAATAAAGACTGTAGCCAGCCTGAATGAAACGTGGGTGGAAAGGTGTTTGAGGAAGTGCGAGGGAGGGGGGGGGGGCGCTGGTGTCTTTGGAGGCAGAGCTCCCTAATTGCCACGTCCAACGAAAATGTATGAAAATTCAATGCCTCTAAAAGCTATTTGGAGGTTATTTTTTCTTGTTGAATAAGGGCAGCGATTTATATTATGTAAGTGGTCTTGCTTAAAATGTATCGAAGGCATTATTTATGTTTTGTTTTTTTTACCAATTTGTTAATTTTAAAGTCACTTTTAAAATGTGTATGGTACAGCTTTTGTCATAAATTATACTTTAAGGTTGGATATAGCTGAAAGCTAGAAAAAATAAGTTACTAGATCTACTTCCACGTATTGATAGGCCACGCTACGTGATCTACGGCTATCACTCTTGATAAATATAATTAATACCTATAAAATAAGACCAATAACAAAACTCCTGGCAATCAGCCTGCAACCGAGCTATAACTACCGAGCAGCCGCCGTCAGTAGGAGATGACAAATAGCGCCAACTTCCACGGATACAGGGTGTCATGTGATCAGCACAATGAGCCTTCCGGCTGTTACTTTAAGTTTCTTAGACCAGAGCGCCTAATTTTCCATTCAAGTAGCTCATTTGTTCTCGCGAGACTTGAGCTGATCCCGTTACAGACCCACTGCTTACCAGAAGAATCTGGAAGAGCCAAGGATTGAACCCAAGATATCTGGATCTGTAGCCACGAACTATGACCATTAAACCACAGACTAATAATATAGAATAATGTTACCAATAATGACCACAAAAAAAGTTGGAATTTTCTAACAGTTGCTCCAAATGTCTATCCGTAATGAGATCAAAGTATAACCTATACATTAGACACATCTTCAGTACTGTACTCCATATTTTAGTTTGATCTCTTATGATTTACAATACTCTTCTCTCATGCACCACCCAATCCTACGGGATTCAAACCCCTCACCGCACGTGGTCTACGCATTCGTCAAAAGCTTATCATGGAGTATTTCCTAATCTAGAATTGTCTTTGCATTGTGTCATAGAATAATAGTTAATAATAAAATCGGTCTTCGTCTAGAATTATTTATGCAATATGCCTTAGTTTAAAATGGTTTATTCAATAAGTAAAGATTGAAAGTTGATCATGAAATCTATCTTAAACCAGAATTGATCATGATTTATAGTTTGTTTCAAATGTTATTCCCTAAGCAATCTTATGCCATATATTTTTGTATTTAAGATAGTTTTATCAACTACTTTATCTGTGGTTCTCTACATAAATTTAGGCCTTTTAAGCTGTTCTCAATATGATCTTTAAACATGTATGTCGTTTTGTACATGTTGTTAGGTCTTCTGTATATTTTTTTAGAGGATTTTACGGCACTGTGTGGTTGTTTTTTTTATCTATAAAAGGTGTATATTATTCTCTAGATGAGGTGTGTCAAAGTCGTTAAATCATAAGGGCAACATTAAAAATGTTAAATAATAAACGAGTTACAATGAACGTTTTAAATATTGAGGGGGGATCATTTTAATATATATATATATATATTTTTGTCAATAACTTAACTATAAGGAAATGACAGTTGCTTTGCCAAATGAAATGGAACTAAATACCCGAGAAATTGTTTTTTTTTAGCGTAGCCAGGTGCACCGACCACTACACCACGGGGCCGAATTGGAATAAAGAATTTGATTATTTGTGCATTATCCTTTAGCATGGTGTTGACCTCGGTGGTTTTGGGGTAAAGTGCTCGCCTCAGGACCCGATGATCGTATGTTCTAATCCAACCAGTATCGACGGATTTTTCTTGAGTGATAAAAATCCGTAGCACAGCTTCCTTCGGAGGGAAGTAAAGCCGTCGGTCACATGTTGATTGTGGCATGTAAAAAAACCTTGAAAGATATGGAATAAAACTTTTCCCGGTAAAATTGGTAATGCCTTTTGTTCTCACCCGTAAAATTCTTGTGTGCTCATATAATCAATCTGTTCCGAGAATGCACGTTTAATACCTAAAATAAATATTTTTTTTATAAAGGTGTCAAAGCTGCATGTGTTTATCATAATTTACTGTGGAGTGTAGACAGAGAAATGCTTCTATTACAAAAAGCTGTGACCTTTGTGTTTCATGGTTAAGAGATAACAAGGAAGTGTGTGCTGTTTTGTTTCCATCTACTATGACAAGCCAGATAGGCCTTGAATGGGTAGAAAAGAATCGACTATCGCTCTTAAGGTCAGTAGACCTATTCGCAATTTAGGAGTTCTGTCTGTCACAGTCAGACCTATTACCCGTGAAGGAAGTCTTGTCACAGTTAGACCTACTATCCGTGAAGGAAGTCCTGTCACAGTTAGACCTACTATCCGTGAAGGAAGTCCTGTCACAGTTAGACCTACTATCCGTGAAGGAAGTCTTGTCACAGCTAGACCTATTACCCGTGAAGGAAGTCCTGTCACAGTCAGACCTATTACCCGTGAAGGAAGTCCTGTTACAGTTAGACCTACTATCCGTGAAGGAAGTACTGTCACAGTTAGACCTATTACCCGTGAAGGAAGTCCTGTCACAGTTAGACCTACTATCCGTGAAGGAAGTACTGTCACAGTTAGACCTACTATCCGTGAAGGAAGTCCTGTCACAGTTAGACCTACTATCCGTGAAGGAAGTCCTGTCACAGTTAGACCTACTATCCGTGAAGGACGTCCTGTCTTTCACAGTCATATAAGCTATCCGTGAGGGAAGTCCTGTCACAGTCAGACCTATTACCCGTGAAGGAAGTCCTGTCACAGTCAGACCTACTATCCGTGAAGGAAGTACTGTCACAGTTAGACCTACTATCCGTGAAGGAAGTCCTGTCACAGTCAGACCTATTACCCGTGAAGGAAGTCCTGTCACAGTTAGACCTACTATCCGTGAAGGAAGTACTGTCACAGTTAGACCTACTAATCCGTGAAGGAAGTCCTGTCACAGTTAGACCTACTATCCGTGAAGGAAGTCATGTCACAGTTAGACCTACTATCCGTGAAGGACGTCCTGTCTTTCACAGTCATATAAGCTATCCGTGAAGTAAGTCCTGTCACAGTTAGACCTACTATCCGTGAAGAAAGTCCTGTCACAGTTAGACCTACTATCCGTGAGGGAAGTCCTGTCTTTCACAGTCATATAAACTATCCGTGAAGGAAGTCCTTTCACAGTTAAACCTACTATCCGTGAAGCTGACAGTTGACGGCTTTGAAAAGTTACCAGACCAAATTATGTATCCCTACGCCGAACCATATGATCTGCAAAAACATGTGTTTAGCAGCTGTCACTTCTGACATTCAAAATGTAGGTATATACCTAAATGTTGACTGTCAGAAGTCAGCTGTGAGCTGTCAGTCAGCACCAAAGAAGCCATGGGGATACTGTACTATCCGTTAGGGCAACTACGCTAGTCAGTGCGGTGTAGGGAGTAACGAGCGGACCCGCTTGATGTTCGATGGAAACATGCTCCCCTCGACTGTCGTTTTTTCCACGAATCCCTTTGATTGTTACATTACAAGTAGGTGTTCGCGCCGAGCACATGGATCCAGTCGTCAAAGTGAATACTGGAGGAAAGACGTATTTTGTGTCATTACCATTTTGCAGCAAGAGTCAGAATAAAATGGAGTGGAACCAAGAAAACACATTATTTTTTATTGAGCAATATAGGAAGAAACTATTATGTGGAATCCTCAAGATTGACAACATTATAATATTTTTAAAAAAAAACCGCTGCACGCGTGACTTGTAGGTCCGACATTTCAGCTAGACATGAGAAAAAACTGGAGCACTGTCGAGACGAGCATTCAAAGTGAGCATTAGCTGCGTCCAATCAGGAACTTTGAACCGAGCTTTGTAACGTAATGCTCGTATCGAGAATTAATTATATAAGGAAGCTGGGTGGTAGTTTTGAAAGGGAATGGGCGCGTAAGACGTTTGGCTCAATCTGGGAGTATCCTAGCTGAAATACACGGGTTTCTTGGAACGCCGCGTTTGGGAGACTTCTCTGGATTAAAAATATACCGAACAGGTCGTCCCTGTCCCAACCACCAGACGATGCTGATGTTCTGATCACTGATCCTCTTTCACCATTCCACCTACAAGTCACAGTTTGGTGAGCTCGAAGTTATTTTACAATGCAGTGTGCATCTTAACATGAAATACTTCACACTAACCTCTATTTGAATTGCATGGCACAATCAAAATGCAATTATATCGTTAATAGTCCTTATTGGTATGAATAGTCAGCTTGTTTAGCACTAGAGATGATGACACCTGCAAGGTTGACTATTGATTAGCAGCTGAGAACGAATATATAATTAGCCTAGTTCATTTCATTCTAATACAAAATACAAAATGCTCTTGCCTATTGAATGAAAAATATCGAATAATCATTCGATAGTTTGGGAACAATAATCGAGTTTTTGCGATTGACTTGGTTACGTTTTGGCATCGATTATTTTAGGACAAGTGGTTTTGACCCAGGCGGAGCGCGAAAACAACTTTTAGTTGTTTTTAGTAAACAAAAATGGCGGTTAGGTTAGAAAAAGTTATAACAACTGGTAGGTTAATTTACGTAAATCCACATGTATGCCGACTGCAAACCGACGGAAAATGAAATATTTAATTTTATTTTTATAAGTAGGCCTAGAATGGTGCTTATTTAGACTAGGCCTAATATTTACACAATATACTATGCTAAACATATCTTCTCAATTTAAATAACCTAAAGAAAACACGAAATACTTAATGTAAGAGTAAATAATAATAATAATATTTAGCACCGCATCCTACTACCCGTTCGGGTTATACGCTTTAAGTACTATTTACGCTAATGGATTAGGAATTGGGAAAGTTGAATTATAGGAAGTGAACCCGCATTTGCGNGGTAGATTCATACAACTGTACTCCCTGTTTAAAGGTGGGCAGCTCTCAATTCCCACTAAAGTACTACTATACAAGCAGATAATTCAACCAATCATTCTATATAACTGTGTAGTATGGAGTTATGCCTCCAAAATACACACCCGCAAACTGCAGATAGTACAAAACAAAATACTAAGAATACTCACAGGGGCAGACAGATACACTAGTAATGCCGACATACACACGATGACAAACTGCCGCCAACTACAAGAAATATACCAGGACAGAAATAGGAAACTTTACGATCAGACTGAAACACACGACAACGAACTTGTTAGAGGACTTGGACAGTACGACCCGACTGAACCACGACACAGCAAACGACCCAGACTGGCGTAGTTAAGCACCTAATTTACATAAATGTTAGTAAAAAAAATAAAAAAATAAAAAAAATATTTAAAAAATTAAATAAAAACTAGTAGATAGGAACCGGAATTTAAAAAAAACACAAAAACAAAAAAAACTAGATATATGAATAGTGTAGAATTAATATGATAACTGACAATTAACTACGCCAGTTCGACACCTCCACCCCAACTTAGACCTAATCATCACAAAATCACTCATTTCATGCCATTACTACCCTAGTTACGGCCGGACGCCACTGGGATAACCGTATAGGTTTTCTACTAGCCAGAGGATAATCCTGGCGCCGGGGGCGGCCCCAGATGGTGAATGGAAATGTAACCACCTCACTCCTATCCCCAAGAAAAGAAAATCCTACCCCAACAAGCAACTCTTTACTACCTTTGCCACCGCCGGACTCCACTGGGATAACCGTCTAGGTCAACCTTCTAGTCAGAGAATAACGCTGGCGCCACTGGCGGCCCCAGATGAGGAATGGATATGTAACCAACCGCGTCAAACCTATCCCCCACAGTCAAGTTAAACCTTTCGATCCTTCCTGGAAATCGACTCACCAAATCACTCACAGCTCACCGTCATACCTTAAACACACCTCCCCACATCCCAAGAAAAGAAAATCCTCCCCAACTTCCAAGAACCCTCACTTATATTCCACCTCACAGGGACATTTACTAATCACACTTGTAATTCTTTTGCAGCATTGTAATTTACTAATATTTGTAATTCTCTTACAGCCTCATTTCATCTGTTTCATTTCATAGGTATTAAATTTCATTCACGAGGTTAAGAGTCACGACAGTGACTCGGTACTCAAACAAAAATCAGCCCTTTCGCAGACACCCTGGCTTGGCGTAACTGTCAAGTCAGTAGTTCTGAGTCGGGCAACAGCCGAACGGCGAAGAGTCATGACAATGACTCGGTACTCAAACAACAAATCAGCCCTTTCTCAGATGACCTAGCTTGGCATGACTGTCAAGGTGGATATTCTGAGTCGGGCAACAGCCGAACGGTAATATATTTGTTTATCCATAACTAAACGGTTTTTAGGTACCTACTTAGGCCTACTGTTTATTTTTCTATCTAGTAATGGCTGTCCATTTTAACTTGCATATAGCTGTTAAAATCCAGTGACTACGAAGTTACACTCGTTTAAATCTAATATAATGAGTCACGTTATTTTGAAATTGGCGCACAGTTTTCAACTCATTGGTTATTTAGTCTGGTCAAGAAAAGCGTTATAAAATTGAGATCTGGTATCGTTTAGGTCATAAACACTCGTAACATGTCGCGAAAACACTCGGGTCGTAAGCAGTGATACCAGGTCAACCGCGAAAACACGCCTATCAGTTTTCATCGTTCGATAGTGCCAATCACTTCTAACAGACTAGGATCTTATGGCCACTCACATATCAATGACAAGGGTGTTGGTAGGGGAGCGTAAGTAACGTGTCCATGGAACGGTCAATGATCTTCAAAAGTATCTTCAACGCGGCTGAAGGGTTTGCGATCAGCCGTTTATTTCAAACACTCGCTTCAAGTTCGTTGCAGAGACATATAGTTCATTTGATATAATTTAGATCATTTATTATTGGTTGCGTTATTTTCTATCACGTAAGATCTACTTTTGTAAGTCAAACATAGTTTCAATATAATATAAAATAAAAAACCTCCTTTACTGGCCGCATGGCCTAGGACGTCACTCTCAAAATTGATTAGACTGCAGAGGACAGGGAGATCTGGGTTAGAATCCCGGGCGAGTGTGCTGAGGGTGGGTTTCCCTAAATTGTTTTCCATTCTCCCTCCACGCAAATTCAGGTACACTTCCTCTAACTTCAGCCTTCCTCATACTTAACTCACTAGCGTAACTAGTACATATACGTATAACATGAACAGGTAGAAAACACGGTGCTAAAAATATATTTTTAAGATGTCATATTTACAAGTTAATTGGAAAAACATATTAAAAATAATATTAATAAACACTAATACATTTCTAACTATCTTCTGTAAAGTATAGCTAATCAGTTATATATACAACCAGATAAGAACTAATGAAATTGTAAAAATATATTTTTAAGATCCGTGTAAACTTGGAGGTATTTATATACGGTTTGACTCAACTGTAAAATTGAACTATAAACTTAGGAAAAATCTTCTTCAGTACACCCAACTGCCATTCGAACTCCGATCTCTCATTCACTGGCAGGTCAGTCCATACAGGAGTGACACTTTGAGAGCATGAGACCACAGATGTAATGTAACAGTTTTTAAATCAGACCAATGAATTGTATACACGCTTAGGTCCAATGTCATTTTACATATGATCACACCAATAACGGAACATGTAAATATTATGGTCCAAGACAAGGATTCTCAACCTTTCTAGGCTCACGTTACCGTTGTGAAAGGGATTATAACTCCCTGGCATCCTTATTAGAATTTTCTAAATAATTTTGTTTCTCACATTTTTTATTCAAATTGGAATATATCAGAGTAGCATATTAAACAATTAACAGCTTTTATTTTCCAACACCGCGTCTTATTACTCATTCGGGTTATACGCTTATGTACTAATTATGCTAATGAGTTAAGAATGAGGAAGGCTGAATTTAGATTAAGTGTACCTGCATTTTCGTGGGGGGAGGGGGAGAGAGAGAGAGTGAAAACCATTTAGGAAAAACCACCCTCAGTACACCCGACTGGGATCGAACCACAATCTCCCCGTCATCGGTACTGTAGTCTATTGTGTGAGTAGCGGGTACCAAAGCGGGTGACAGTGTTTTATGACAGATAACAGTTAGTAAGACACGGTACTAAAAATACAAAAAAAAAACTGTTTTAATTTATTAATTTATAAAATTTTTAAGAAAATCTGAGTTCCTTACTGATTGACTTGAAATATATAAATAACAAAAACTGAATAAAATACATAAATACAGTTATAGAGTAATAATTTTAGAAATCAATATACCAACACACTATCCAACCACAATGTGAGATCACTAAAGATGAATAATACAGTCATCAGTATGAAAATACATTATTATTATTATTGTGATTCCTACGATTGATGTTAAGAACACAAAAGTTTGATATCTGGCCTAAGGGTCGTCCATAAACCACGTAACGCTTTAAGGGTGGTGGAGGGATGAGCCCTAATGTTTACATGCTGTTACATGGGGGTAGGGTGGGGTACATCAAAGTGTTACATAACACAATCTTATACTCAAATTCTAATGTTCAAAAATAATATTATTGTTCGTGTGTTCCCCTCTGATAAACATACTTATAGATAACTTCCGAATATCTGTGGCGTTGAAAATGCAAGTTTAACACTTAATATTTCGAATGCGCTTAGGTGTTATTGTCTGCCCGAGACTACGAACGCCAAACACAGCCGAAAACCCATATTTCCATGCGCATGATAGTGACATGTTTATACTCACCGCACTTGTTTAAATTTGTCCAATCAACTGACCCCTCCCTCACGTGCTTTTAATTGGATAACTGCTGTCAGTCGAAGCGGCCTTAATTTATAAGCATGGTCGAGTTTGAGTATAATTTAGATTCTTACTGCACATTCTTTTACATAGGCCATGTATAATCGCTTGTAATTGTACAAAAACAAAAATAATTTCTTCAAACAGAGGAGACTTATTCATTTCTTGCGTATAAAAAGCGACATTCAGAAAAAAAAACCAGCTGAAGAGTCTCAAAAAGATGTAGTGAAATGGAAAGAAGCAAAAGTACATAATTTATCTCAAAGCAAGTTTGAGGAGTCCATCAATAAGTGTTATTTCTTCGTACCAGCAGTATGTTATGAACAGTAAAGCTTCAAATATCATTAATTATTTTCAAGAGGTGGGTGAATTAAAGCCTATACCTTTTCCCTTCTGATAAATTAGTGTGTAAGTATATAAATGCAACTATTATACACCCACTACGGTGGCCACATTGTCTAAATTGTAATTCTCTCAGTATACTAGATGGCCGATGTTGGGGAGATGGGATTAGATTACCAGTCAGATCTACTGATGTTTTCTTTTCCTAAATGGTTTCCCACTCTGCCTTCATGCAAATTCTGATAGATTTCTTTAAAATTTATACCTTTTTAGTATACATTTTGTAGGGTGGTACGGTCAAATTATAGTTATTCTAGTTATGTTTTATTATATTTATCTAATGGAGAAGAAATGAGGAAGGTAGAATTTTAGAGGTGATATACCCTCATTAACTTTAAGCGAGAATATAAAACCATTTAAGAAAAGCCACACTGAGTACACCCGACAGGTATTCGAAACCCGATCTCTGCTTCATTGGCCATCTAGTCTTTTTCGAGAGTGAAACCAGGATCCAGTATCGATGTTGGGACGAAACATGAGTCTAGGAATTGATAAGTTAACTAAAGTAAAATTGAAGGTTAATCCAAAATATAATTTAGAAAAGTTGTATGCCTAAAATTTTTTAGTTAGCTCTCTATATAATGAGAATATGACTATCAAAAAAAGTGCACAATATTAAGAAAGATGTCTTCCCCCAGCGTTAAGCATCTGATGTGAGCACTTTAACATCATCATGTAGCGCCACTATAGAAAAGGGCCATCCTAGTCAGAACATAATAGTGCCGTCTGGCTCTTACTCAGATCGCAAACCTGACATCCATAACATAGATACAACAGAGGTTTTTCCTCATGAGCCTGAGGAATTAGATACCGACGTCTTTATGTCTGTATAAATAATAATACTCTCTGAAATAATTTATAATCAGGTTGTAAAATGGTTTTTAAGAAGTATTAAATCTGAATCCCCTATGAAAAAATTACGTTCATTCTTGGTGAGAAAAGTTACATAACACATCTGAGGGTAGAGGTAGGATAAATATCTACATGGTGTTACATGGGGAAGGGGAGGCTAAAAAGGTAAGAAAAAAGCGTTGCGTGGTTTATGGACGACCTCTAATGGTTGACAACTCAACACACATAATGATCACCCTCAATATTTCTTGCTTTGGGTTTTATTGTTGCCATAGCTGATAAGGCTTGCTCGCACAAATAGGACGTTGAGAAGTGCAAAAGTAGGTCTGTTGCTTTTCTCACTAAGTTAGGGTATTCCTCCACCAGTCCAAGCCAAAAAAACAGCCAATGACGGCTCACTATTCTTGTTGAATTTAAATTTTGTGTTGAGGTGTCTCGTATCGGGTGCAGTGGCACGTGCGTTTCAGAGAAACACTTAAAGACAAAACTTTCTTCCATATCTTTATTTTCATTATGTTGTGTTAATATTTTTTTCTTTGTATTTCCTTTTTAGTAAGGAAGGTCATTCACATATTTGAGAAGTCTGATGACTTGGAATTGATACTGTGCGGAGTAAGTTAAAAGCAGGATAGCCACGGAGAAGGGAGCATTTGGAAGGGTGATAAGATTACTGACAGCGAGAAGAATCCTGATTGAGCTAAGAAAATGATTTTCAAAGTGTTTCGTGTGGTAACGTATGGATGTGAAGCGTGGACAATCAGAAAGAAGGAACAAAGGTATTTGGAGGGTTTTGAAATGTGGTTATAAAGAAGAGTGGAGAAGGTGAGGAAAGGAGCGTGATATGGATGATAATGCAGAGGGTCATGGGGGGGGGGGNGGGGGGGGGGGAAAGATATAGGGGAAAAGAGGAAGGTTTGGAATGCTAGCATATATCAAGAAAGGAAGAATCTACTAAAGTATGAAAGAAGAGACTCAGGAACGAGGAAAATGGAAGATGTCCAGTTGATCCCTCAGGATAGATTCACAGAAGATGAATTTTTTTTTTACATATTTTTTCCCCTAAATATTGTGGCACCCCTGGCTCATCTCGTGGCACCCCTGGCCGATCTTGTGGCACCCCAGTTGTGAATCCTTTGTCCGAGGCCTTGCTTGCTTGATTGCCGTTAACGGAGAGATCAGGGTTAGAATCCCGGTCGGGTGTACTGAGGGGGTTTATTCCAAAATAGTTTTCCATTCTCCCTCCACGCAAATGCAGGTAGCTCCTTTAAATTCAACCGTCTTCATCCCAACCAAACAAAGTAAACTTTAATGGGAATTAACTGATTTAAAAGCAAAATGAAATAATGGTAATTTTATTACACGTTGAACCAGTGGAAGAGATTTCACGTACCATTGCCGGTCCGCGGACCACCAGTAGGCAAACACTGCCATAGGTGTCGCCGTGATGTTCCACCAATTCAGCCCCTTCAACCACTTGTTAGTCTGCAAGCCATCTCTGTGTGTTTGGTGTCAAATCACACAGTACACTTCTCAGTACATCTTGGAGGATATAATTGGGTGCAGTTGCCTACACTTTATAACAAATATTTGATTGTTGGGTGAATGCACTGGATTTCAAACTATCTACTGAACTTCACTAGATACAATGGTGTGTCTGGATGGATGATTACTAAACTTCACTAGATTCATTGGAGTGCCTAGATAGTTACTGAACTTCACTAGATACATTGGAGTGCCTAGATAGTTACTGAACTTCACTAAATACAAATGAGGGTCTGGATGATTACTGAACTTCAATAAATACAATTGAATGTCTGGATGATTACTGAACTTCAATAAATACTTTGGAGTGTCTGGATAACTAATGAACCTCACTAAATACATTGGAGTGTCTGGATGATTACTGAACTTCACTATATATAATTGAGTGTCGGGATGATTACTAAAATTCAATTAATACTTTGGTGTGTCTGGATTACAACTGAACTTCACTAAATACTTTTGAGTGTCTGGATAGCTACTGAACGTCACTAAATACATTGGTGTGTCTGGATGATGACTGAACTTCACTAAATACTATTTAGCGTCTGGATAGTTACTGAGCTTCACTAAATACAATTGAGGATATGGATGATTATTGAACTTCACTAAATACAATTTAGGATATGTATGCTTACTCAACTTCACTAAATACAATTGAGAGTTTGGATGATTACTGAACTTCAAAAAATACATTGGAGTATCTGGATGTCTATTGAACTTCACTAAATACATTGGTATGTCTGAATGATTACTGAACTTCACTAGATAAATTGGTGTGTCTGGATGGTTACTGAACATCACTAAATACAATCTAGTGCCTGGATGACTACTGAACTTCACTAGATACATTGGAGTGCTTGTATGACAAATGAACTCCACTAAATACATTGGAATGTGTGTATGGCAACTGAACTTCACTGAATACATTGCAGCATCTGGTTAGCTAGTGAACTTCACTAAATACAATGGAGTGTTTGTATGACAGCTGAACTTCACTGAATACATTGCAGTATCTGGTTAGCTAGTGAACTTAACTAAATACATTGGAGTATCTGGTTAACTACTGAACTTCACTACATACATTTGTGTCTGGATGATTATTGAACTTCACTAAGTTCAAATGATTGTCTGGATGGTTACTGAACTTCGCTAGATACATCGGTGTGCCTGGACGATTACTGAACTTCACTAGATACATTGGTGTGTCTGAATGACTACTGAACTTCACTAAATAAGCCTACATTAGAGTGTCTGGATGACAACTGAACTTCACTAAACATCTTGGAGTGTCCAGATGATTACTGAACTTCACTAAATACACTGAAGTGTCTGGATAACTACTGCCTTCACTAAATATATTGGAGTGTCTGGATGACAACTGAACTTCCCTAAATACATTGAAGTGTCTGGATAACTACTGAACTTAACTAAATATTGAAGTGTTTGGGTGACTTTACTGAGCTTTACTATATACATTAGAACGACTTTAGTGAACTTAACTATTAAAATTGGATTGTTTGGGTGACCATATAAGAAATTATTATTATTGTTATTAAGTACTTGCAAAGCTTTGAAATATCGAATCAAAGGTCAAATATCCTTCTCTTCGACTTTGAAACCCATCATAAGCTTCAAATCTTCAAAACATTTCAAAAGAAGAAGACTTATTTATATTAAGGAATAGATTTAAAATACCTCCCTATTTGTGAGCATAATATTTAGTGTGTCCCGTATTTTCTTCAAGACTTTTTATTTACTTAGATCCACGTAATGGATGAATTACAAATTAAACGTGATGCTATGTGAAAACAACAAAATATTTATCTAATCTTCTATTTAGGCTTTGCTTCACATGTCACAAGCTTCGCTTCAACTACATCTGTTTCAGTCTTAGCTTCGACTTTGCTTCGCCCTTAAAAAGGGGCCTTTGGACACCCCTAATGTTTTCTTAGAAAAACGTATATTATGCCCTTTATCTACACGATTTAACCAAACACAACATGAATTTACAACTAAGAACTGAGTGACTAAGTTTACCTGAGATTTATCGCCTTATTGTTAGGTAGCTCGTCATCTTGAAAGCACAACACACTACTTGCAACTGACAACCTTGCCCCTCCAAAAACTACCTAGACCTCTAAAACATTCTGACATGAGACAAGGAAAACATGACTCATTGCTACAATGCTACAAGTAACTTCTCCTACAGAGACTGGCCGTCTACATATCCCGCTCAAACAAGTGCCAGTCATACACGTAGCATCTCCTACACAGATTGGCCTTCTCCCTACCTTAGTCAAACAAGTGACAGTCATATACGTAGCATCACTCTTACGGGTGAGATCTTTCTAATAATGTTATAATTGTACAAAAAAAATATGTAAATGTGTATAGATCACGTATCCTTGTTCTGAGTCATGAATGTTGCATGTGGAATAATATTTTAATCATTGAGGATAATTTTCCCGTAGCAACGCTAATGTTATTTATAATGTAACTCTGTGGAGCATTTTTTTACTCAGCATTTTACTACCCATCCGGACTGTACACTTTTAATAAGGCTAGTTTAGTAAGAATAGTAGGAATATTTTTCAGAGGAAATATGTGGCCATATTTAATCATATTAAATATTATTAAATATGGCCACATATTTAGAAACCATTTAGGAACCAATACTCTTGGTACACCGGTTGAGATTCGAACCCCAACCTCCCAGTCACTCCTATAGTGGACTAGATGAGTTTGACATTCAGTCCACGCACCAACCTGTGTGGGTACAGGAATAAAGATGCAAACTAATAAGGTTGAATGTAACTCCCGACCTGCATCAATGGTGATCCAAACAAGGACGTAACGAGCCAATAATTTCAGGGGGGTTTGGGCGGCACAGCCCTCAATTGCCGGAGGCTTGAAAAAATTATAAATGATAAACAATTCTAGAAACTATCTGAAGAATTTTTATGGCAACATAACCCCCTTACTGCCGAAGGCTAAGAAAAATTCTGACTATTAAACACCTCCAGAAGCTCTCTAAAGTGTTTTTTGTAGTTACATAACTCCCTAACTGCCAAAGGCTAGGGAAAATTCTGAATAGTAAACACTTCCAGAAGCTATCTGAAGTGTTTTTATAGCAGCATAACCCCCTAACTGCTGAAGGCTATGACAAATTCTGAATATTAAACACCTCTAGAAGTTCTCTGAAGTGCTTTTTATGGTAACATAACCCCCTAACTGCTGAAGGCTATGACAAATTCTGAATATTAAACACCTCTAGAAGCTATCTGAAGTGTTTTTATAGCAACATAACCCCCTAACTGCTGAAGGCTATGACAAATTCTGAATATTAAACACCTTTAGAAGCTATCTGAAGTGGTTTTTATGGTAGCACAGCCTCCTAATGTGTACTTGTGCCTTAACTTTGGATTGCTTGAACCATAAATAAAGCCCTATATATATATTTTGTTCATAACATCTGGGGGGAGGGGTTGAACCCCCAAAACACCCCCTTACTACGGCCTTGGCTCTAAGATGTCACTCTCGCAATATACTGGAATATCGATGAAGGGGAGGGGCAGGTTTCAAATTCCAGCCGGGTGCATTGAGGGTAGTTTTTACTAAATGATTTTCCACTCTCACTTTTCACAAATGCAGATACATTTTCTCTAAAAATTCTCACTTCATCTTTGATCTACTATTGTAATTAATATATGCATGTAATTCGAACAGGTTCTTAGATGTGGGTGAACAAAATAAATGTATGAAATAGTGACAGTACAAACCACCAGTTGTCAGCTGGAAAACATTTACAAAATATTACTCCTTAAAAAGGTAAATTAGTGAAAACAATCCTTAGTTTGTGTATGCTACAAATATTTTTGATACTCTCTACTCGCTATATTGTTTTATTTACTTATGTTTAACTAGTTTTTAGCCCTGTCTATGCCAGATCGATTATAATACTAACAAAACCTAACCTTCAATTGATACAAATGTAATGTTGGTCTTTGTTTATTAAAAAAGAGTATTTTTTGTTGTAAGAATGGATAAAGTGAGAATGAATCTATCCTCCCAAACCTTCATTTTCAAGATGCCTATTATTATTATTATTGTGTCTTACTACCTGTTCGGGTTATACGCACTTACGCTAATGTGTAATGGTAGGGTGATTGTGAGATGAAATGGAGGACCTAACAGTTTAACGTGGGATCCGAACCATGGTGGAAGCCTGGCATTCCACACATTCGCAAGTTGTTATTGATTGATACACGTCTTGTCAGAGGTGAAGGAAGGGTTTGGTAATCAGATATATCTGTGCCGGGACCGAGGATTGAACCCGGACCCCAGCAGAGAAGTCTCGACATCTTACCCCTAGACCACCATGTCACTTAAGATGCCTTTTAATTATAGGGGCCATCACTTTGTCTGATTAAATTTGTATATAAATATAAACTTTAATTATGTTAGTATGTTGAATGTTACCTGTGTAGTTTTTATTTGCTAAAAAAATACTTTTTTTAATCTCTCATATGAATACAAAACCCCAAACAAAGTATTTGTTAAAAAAAATAGGTTACTGTCTTACAATCTGATATTTCTCTTTGGTTTTAACACGGGAATTTCAATTCTAGTTTCTTCTTGCTTTTGAAGTGAAAATAACATATCAATGAATCAAAATAATTAAATAAATCACGTTCTTATTTTTTATCAGTTTTGCTCAACTCTTGAATTGTTCCTCTACAATTTCACCAAATTTCAGCTTTATGGCTTATTGATAAGATTAAAAAAACATCTCTGGACAGACAGATTTATATACATACTGTTAGAGTTTCATTAATAATGATTATTCCTGCAATAGGGATTGGTACTAAATTACATGCCACATTAAATAATTTAGTTTCCCTGCAGTATTAACCCTCCCTTAAATTATTTTCTAGATCCACCACTATTCAAGAGTATGTTTATTAAAACAAACATATTATTTATACGGTATATATTATAGTAGGCATTTCCAAGTCGATACTTTAATCAAAGTGTGAAATATTTTGCATATTCTGCAGAGATTTTTGATTTTTGAAAAGAAGAAAAACAACAACTAAATAATACAAAGCTGTCATATTTGGCATACTAGTAGTAGCTCAGGGAACTTTATCAAGTGAAATGGGTCTTCCACTCTCTCTTGTAACGATTAAAATATAACAAGTATAACAAGGGATTAACTCCCACTAAATGTATGGTTAGACGGGGCACTTCCACTTATTACTATCCGAGTTTCTTAATGTCGTACGTCTATCAAGATAGTTATTAGGTATTAGGCAATCTTCTAGTCAATTTCACCGTAAGTGACGTAAAATGTTGAACTATGTCATATTTCAAATTCTAATTTTCTAGTTAATTTCACCTTTAGTGAATATTCTATGTCAAATCTTGAAAATGTTTCTAATTGAAAGGTTACGGGCCCATTCATATCACATGGATAGTTATGGGTATTAATAATGTTTGCAATAAGGGCAACCTAGTCTAGCAATTTGTTATGATACATATTGATGTCTATGCCTTTTTACGTCATACAATTTATGATTATTTATTGATAGTTGTACTTCTTCTATTTTTGAATCAAATAAAATATTGTTATTCTCTTGTAACCTTCCTGTTATTTCTGGATCTTTAAGCTTGTTACACTCTCCACGCGAATGCAGGCACGATTCCTCTAAATTCAACCTACCTTATCCCTAGCCCATTAGCATAATTAGTATATAAGCGAGCATATAAGCATAATGGGTAGCAGGATGGGGGAAAAAAATTAATAGTTTGTGTAGCGTGTTTTACTATTTACAAATTATATATATATTTACACTTAAGGGTACAACTATCATACATCAATATACATG